>JBBPKO010000018.1:97135-129461 GCA_038089295.1 Xerocomus amazonicus
AAAAAAAAAAAAAAGACAATAAATGAGTCCAAATACAATGTACTTTATAATAAAAGCACGCGACGATGCTGGAAACATTTGAAAGAAAAACAGTTGTATCGGGTTTGTAGTTCGTGTGAATATTTAAATCTCGGTCAGCCGCTAAAACGAGGGGAGCGCGATTGTTCAAGAACGGGTATCCATATGTACTCAAATATATTCGATTTCATTGCCGTTCTCGTCAAGTGGCGGCCAGTTCGGGTAGATATTCTCCCATCTAGGAAGCGGGTGACATTCATGAATACCAAAAAATGCCTGCAAGCAATTCAAGTACTTACTCATACTCTAGATGAGGTCCCTTCCACTTCGGTTGCTTGAAAATTCCACGAAGCGAGAAGAGGGGGGTAAAACTGTACTCGGCATTCGGATGGAAGGCACTGTGTGGTATGTCAGCCTCCTTGTCCGTCCACCATCCAGCTAGCTCCAATTTCCCTGGCTCCACAGACTTGGTGCGAAGAGCTACAGAGATAGAGTCTCCAGCTAGATAGAATACAGGTAAAAGGCAGAAGGCTACGAGGGAGAAATCACGCTTACGCTTATTTGCTAGATACGAGAGATATGCAGGGCATGCGAACACGCTCGTGACAAGGCACTTCTCTTTCAGTATTCTTCCATTGAGAATCTTCGTTAAAGCATCTTCAGACATGCGCTGCTGGCGGGGCGCGACCATAATGATGAGCGCCCCGCGCCCGTTACTCGAGCTTTTCCAGGCCCTGTCTCGCCACCTCCAAGTCCCTTTGACAGGGGAGGCCACGATTTCAGGGTTGTTTCTAGTAGAAAGTATAAGCTTAAACCAACGCAGATCCTCGTCAGCAACAAGCTTACGCATGTTGACCGGGATTAAATTCGTGTTCTTTACCAGTACCAGAGAAAGCAAGATGGTCCTGAGAAGGTTCAAGTACCTCTGGAGGATGGGATTTGAGGTCGAGGTCCAAGCTGCTGTCCTTGAGAAATTTCTGGAACGTATCATCATAGATATTTCCTTCGACGATGAGTTCGCCGCTATCATTCAATGTCCCATAATCCCCGACCTGAAGTTAATGGATCAGGTGAACGAAGATGACGACGGAGAAGACAGGGGGGATAATTACAGCGACGGTAAGTGGATCCCAGGTAGTCCACCACTTGTGCTGAGTAGCCCAGAAAACGTGGTCGATATACCTTCTGATGCTATGGTCCGCCGGCATGAATGAATAAGGATGATATCTTATGAATAGGGCAAGAAAAAGGGCGAGCCAGTAGAGACAATTGGCGAAGGGGAAAGGTAGGAATATATATACAGTTCCAGAGTAGTAGCGCATACTTATCTGGAACTGTATAGAGAATGACCACCTCTACATTGTGGTGGTCTTTGGTCCTCCTGTCGACTTTGTTGGTCGCATAGCTAATCGATAATACGTAACAAACAAGGGGAAACAAGGCTTCTCAAGTTCGGGGCTAATAGCTGGACCCACCGATCCACGTACAAGCAACAACACATGCTGATTGTAAGCCATTGCACATTGTAATCTGCACAATGGCTCGGCATGGTTAGATCTCCCGTTGGAGGTTTTGTTTTACCAGAGACTCAAAATTGTGTGGAACACCCACGGACAGCAGAAAATTATAGAGTAGTCACAACATGGGACCGTTCCATTGATAACTTACACTAAATCTGGCACGCCAGCTATTCACCGACCTTGATCAACAACTTACCAACCGTCTTTCCACCCTTCAAGTCTGTTTGCGCCTCCCTTACGCCTTCCACAGTAAAAGAGTATACCTTGTGGACGGTCGGCTTCAAAACCTCACTCCCCACCAGGTTCCATAGTTTATTCGAGTAATGCAATCCCTCGCTTGCGGTGTATACGTAGTTTCCCAACCTTTGAGAGCGAAACGTAAACATGCCAACCAAGCAGTGACAGACACATTCTTACGTTGGTCTCAGAAACTTCAAATTCTTTTCCGCGAGCCTCAACGGCGGGAAGGGAGGAACGGCCCCGGATGCGTTGCCCACAGAGACAAAAGTACCTTTTCTTCTCAGCAACTTAAAGTTGCCTTCGAAACTGTCAAAGTATCAAGAATCAAGCGTCAAGAATAGCTGCCAATCGTAGAAACGTACGTGTCTTTGCCAACACCATCAAAAACGGCATGGACACCTTCTCCATTTGTGATTTCCAGTACCCGCTCGACTGTGTTCTCATTCTTGTACAAGATGACGTAATCTGCGCCGTTCTGCTTGGCGAATGCCGCTTTCTCTTCAGTGGAGGTGGTGCCAATAACGGTGGCCCCGCGAAATTTGGCCAGCTGGCAAAGGAAAAGGCCCAGACCGCCGGCAACAGTATGAATGAGTATGACGTCGCCCTTTTGGACGTTGTACGCCTCGTCCATAAAGGTGACTGCAGTAGTCCCCTGAATGAGGGCTGCAGCGATGGAACGGGTAGGGATAGTGTCTGGGACGGGATAGACGGTCCGCCATGGGATCGAAACGTATTCCGCATGAACACCAGTGCCAAACTGGATGAGATGTCGATCAAAACTACGGAGAGCATTATACGACGTGGACGTACCACGGCGACGTGGCCCCCTTTTTTGTATGCGCGTTTTTGGTAGTCAGGGTCATTGAGCGTGGCATCGTCAGTGGGCAAGCCGACGATCACACCCCCCGCCTCAGAACCAAGGACATGGGGAAACTGAGAGATGGGGTAGAGGCCCTCTCTGTATTAATTGCTCGTCAGCAACATCCAAAGCTGAACAAATGCCCTTGCCGGTGATAAATGTCAATGAAATTGACACCAAGATACTCGGTCTTGTTCGCATGGTCAGCTGTAGTACACCCAGATGGTTCGGTAGGAGAAAATGACCTTTATGAGGATATCGCCTGGTTTGACCTTTGGAAAAGGGATCTCGGTCTGCTCGATGACTTCCAATCCTCCATTCCTGGGGATAGTGATGGCCTTGATCTTGTCTGGGAATGACATGGTCAACTGGTGTGCTGTGTGGGTGAGAGACTCCTCACCAGGATACGCATTATAAATGTGCTAGCTTGGTCATATCGGAATATCTCATCTCCTGGGAATGCCACGATCAAAAATACGATTCAACCAATACAAGATAAAAACATATGGTTATCTGTCTGAAAATGCCTGTTCCAGTATCTGGTATATCAACGCTACCTGCTCACTCCTCTGCACCATTTCTGGTCGTTGCTCTCGCAGAGCATCGATCTCCTGAGCAACTGGGTCGAATTGCAACAATGGACCTAATAACGAAGGGCTGGTAGGGGCTGCGTCGGACGAATTGGAAAAGGACGGCGAGCCTGGGTCAACAAGGCCGTAGAAACGGAGTAGCGACGATAGTGCGATGAACGTGCCCGTCCTTCCCACACCCGCAGAGCAATTGACCATGATCGGTGGCTCAGGATGTGGGCCTTTGTTGACCTTTTCTACCAGCTGTAGGAATGCCAACAGGCTCGCTTGATCTTTCTCCTTTGGGATCCCGTGGTCTGGCCACGCAGTATACAACAAGTGGGTGATGGTAAAGGGTTCCACTGGGCCTCTGCCCTGGGGTACAACTGACAGCGTGCTCTGGACATAGTTTGCGTCTTCATTCGATGTCTGCTCCTGCAACGTCACGACATATGGTTGCGCGTCAATCCCAGGTTCTGGTTTGATTGTCATCGACTCGCCGACGGTCAGGGGGAAGTACGGATACGCCTTGATGCGTCCGTTTTCAAATATGAGCGTCAGTTGCACGACCGTTTGAACGCGACTGCCACGTGGGAACGATGTGTCTGGTGATGGTCCTATGCGCTGACTGAGGACGCTGAGAAAAGCATGGGCTGTGTCGCGCAGTGGGGCTTGCGTAGCGATCCACCATTTCCGTCCGTGCAACTCCTTCACCCAGCTTCCGTTAAAGTATCGCCCGTTTCCCTCTCCACAACCCAAACAAGCCTTCTCGGGAGTGCCCACTACGACACGCGTGCGGTCATAGGGCTCGATATTCGAGTAGCGATTACCCCATCGATTCACCGGATCGCGACCGATTGAGACAGAGTAATGTTTGGAGAGATCATCTGTTCCGGGCTGCGATGAGGCGGACTTCCCAGAGAAAAACTTGCGCAAAGGAAATGAGGTGGACGTGGATGATGAGATTGATGGCACGGTGGCATTGCGATAGGTAGAGCGTTCTTTCTCCCGCTTGGAGAGTTCCAGGAATACAGCGCGCTGGTATTCTGCCTCACAGGCCTGAATGAGCCACGGGGGTGCGGTACCGTTCGGTTGGGAGGACATGATGGTTAGCTGTCAAGACACTGGCACCTTGCTGTAGTCAGTGAACCAGTCAGTTCCCACACACAGCTAGCAGCGATCTGATGTCGAGTGCATACAAGCTGCTGATAACCCCCGACACGAAAATCAAGTTAGTTTCCTCTCCATCAACACCAGCTGATCGATTGATATTCCAGACTAGAGTCAGCTCGATCCTTGACAAGACGGTCGGTAAGAAGCATCTAACGGACGGCAACCCAGAGACTTGCTGGACGTCTCAGCAGGTGCGATACAACTTGAGTCGGGAGCTCCAATCGACTGACTGGTTAAGCAGGGTCTTCCACAGTTCATTCAGCTTGTATTCCCTGAGCCTGTGGTCCCACGGAGAATCGCATTGACATTTCAAGGGGGATTCGTTGGCATCCAGTGCGTGGTGGAGGTCGCCGTGTCTTTGCAAGAGCCAGTGTGGACGACATGGACCCATATCCACCCACAAGACCTCAACAAACGCCAGATATTTGAGCTTCCTGTCGATGAAAAGGCCGTCCAATGCATGAGGCTCGTCTTTGAGAAGAGTTCAGATTTTTTCGGTAGAATCACCATCTACGAACTCAGTGTGCAAGGAACATTTTCTTAAGTTCTGGGTTCGCACTCGACAAATGCAATCAACCATCTCCATTTCCGAATTATAGTACATGCGATCAATCTACTAGTGACAAACAGCCCGTCGGATTCACCATCATCGGGGTTTGTTACTGGGTACGCTTGCTGCAGCACGCGAGGTCACGATGCCCACAAGGGACAGTACAGATGAGGGGATCGGTAACACAGGCGCCTTGGAGGGATCCAATCCTTGTACCTGTCGATGCATCAAGGTCGGGGATGTCGAAGACACTTGCGGGGTACTCGATGACATGCTCGATGCGTGGCCGACGACGCCTGCTGATAGGGTTGAAGATGGCGAGGGTGTCGGATCTGCTCTACGAACCAAACCATCGGCGAGACCATCTACTACCTGCTCGATTTCTGTAGCAGTAAGGTTCAGGGTGTCGAGTCCTGTCTGTTTCAGCTCCCCGAGGAGGCTGCGCAAGTAGGAAAGCAGGCCACTCAGATCCAGGCCTGAGTCCTAGTCAGCGACACACGGTCCAAACAAAGCAAGATACGCACTTCGAACTACAGCAGGTTGGCGGACCGCAAGCAGGTTTGTGTGATCAGAGGCAACAGATGGAGCACCATGCACGCCGGGTGCGATCGTGTGAGCAAGGGCGAGGAGAGTAACGGAGGCAAAAGTGAATCGCATAGTAGAAATGTACTCGGTCAGGACAAGACGCAAGTAGGAGTAGGCTGAGTGCTTTTTTTGATGTAGACGGGAGGAAGATGTATGTAGGAGGTAAGAGAGAAGAAGGAAGAGGGGGTGAAAGAAACGCAGCAGAGAACCGCCTGGTTTTATAGACAGACACTGAGGTCGACGACGTCACGCACGACGTCACTGAATGCCAGTGATTGATGAATGATTAGAATGTGGCCCGTCTGCGTTCCATCTCCCACAACTCGTCCACTATCGGTCGTCGTCGTGGCTGGATCAACTCGCGGCCCATACACGACGACAGCAAACACCATCCGAGACTAGAAAAACTAGCAAGGAACTGTTAGCCAAAAGGAAATGGCATCAATCAGACACTCACACGAGCGCAACGAGCAGTAACAGTAACAACACCACGCCAAGTGACTGGTCCATGTGTAAGTATGATGAATACTGCCACCGTAACTATATTTAATCAATCAAACCACCTTGGTCGCACGCGATAACTTCTTTTACTCCTCTCCAATGCCATCCAGCCCGGTCGACGTAGAAATGGAACCGCGCCAACAAGACTCTATTTCTGACCCCTTCAGGTTTCGTGTTGGACTCAAGACTGATGAGGAACTCAACCAGTTGCGCCGCCGTCGCAAGAGCGGCAAGTCTCTTGAGTTATATCACCGAAGACAAAACACCGTGCGACTGTCCCCATATGTTTCTTCCTTCGTCCATCTACCTTTCTCTCCCCAGCTCATCCATTCACTCCTAAAATCAATGGATGACCATACCAGAGAAGCAAAGCACCTCGAAGAGACTTCTCGTCTCCCAGTAGGCCTTCTTGTTTCACACCCTCGTATTTCCTTCCCAAAATCCAGATTAAAATGGCCGTCTGGGCAAGCCTTATCGCCAATTTCGCCCTCTGTGTTCTTCAACGTACGTTTTCTTCCGCGCTCTCCTTCTCAATTGGTTGACCGTCATGCAGTTTATGCTGCTGTATCTTCCCTGTCGTTGTCATTAATTGCAACTGCAATCGACGCCTGTTTTGATTTTGGGAGCAATCTCTTTCTATATCTCATTCACAAGAAAGCAGTTAAAATGGACACCAACAAATGGCCAGTAGGCGGCGCTCGTTTGGAGACTATTGGAAACATCGTTTATGGTAAGATTGCCTCGAGGCGCTTCTCATCTACTTGCCCTCACTTTATGCCAAGGTTCCCTGTCTGTTACCCTCACTAACATCATTCCCTTGGGCTAACGTACCCACAGGATGTCCTCGGTCAATCTCGTTGTCATTGTCGAATCTATCCAGTCATTATTGTCACCGCCGACCGACAAGGCTTTCCACCTTGCTTCCATTCTATCGGTCACAGCAGCCCTAGGTGATTAAAAGGGTACTATTGGCCCTCACAGAGACTAACCAATCTTGAATAAACCGTCCACTAGGAGCCAAGATTCTACTCTTCCTCTACTGTCATACACTCCGCTCCAAGTCTAGCCAAGTACACGTCCTCTGGGAGGATCACCGAAACGACATATTTGTGAACGGCTTCGGTAGGCCACTTGTTCCCTGGACCTTACCTCGTATTGATGATACATCAGGTATCCTCATGTCCGCGGGTGGGAGCCGATTGCGATGGTGGTTAGATCCCGTTGGCGGCCTCTTGGTAGGAACTTGTGGTTTTGATGTTATCTTTAGCTCACAATCCCAGATCGCCACGGGGGTGATTATCGCGTGGGTACATACAATCTACGAGCAATTTGGTCTCCTGGCAGGCAAATCTGCGCCAAACGAATTTATTCAGCTCGTGATCTACAAGGCCATGACATTCAGTGCGGATATAGACAAGATTGACACTGTCCGTGCATACCATAGCGGCCCCGTACGTCCCATCATTTTGGTCCAGTCTTTCTATAACCGGTTTCCCAGGATTATTTTGTCGAGGTAGATATTGTCATGGACGCTTTGACTCCCCTATGGAAGGCACACGACATTTCTCAGCAGCTCCAAGACAAGCTTGAAGAGCTGCCAAACGTTGAGCGGGCATTTGTCCATGTCGACCACGAAACCACACATACGCCCGTACGTGTACCTGTTTTCCTTTGTAGACGGTGATTCTTGACATGACAATCCAGGAACACCGCAAGATTATATGATTTATGATTGTATTTTTCATGTCACCTGGATATGTTGCGTGTAATTGAAATGAAATAATGCTGAACCCGAGTCGTCGAGTGACAAGCCAGCCGCGTATGAAGTGGACATGCTGTTGAAATTGTGGGCATGGTCATGATATTCTGGTTCCCATCCAGCACATTGGAAGAGCATGCCCGAGTATGTGTAGTTTCCTGTAGACAGCTCATCAGACAGCAAGGCAGTCGTTGCCGAGTCCATGTGGTCCAAGTGGAACTTTGCCAGCGGCTGGCGACTTGAAAATGACAAAATAAGCAAGTACACGATGACAAGCTGAATTTCGGTGCGGTGTGCTCTTTCTTCTGTTCCTCGACGTCGAATTACTCTTGCCTGAGTCTCAGTGCCAGATATCCGGCGCGTTGGCCCCGACTTGCAACGTGATCTATCACGCGACTCGGAACACTTCATTTCCTCCACCTTCCGCCCACTTGGACACACTAGACCATGGTAAACACGTTTGGTGCTCGGTCTATACACTTCTCACCAGGTCGTTGCAGGACACGAGACACCAAGACCCAGAAGAGTTCTATGTAAAGCAGGACAGGATCGGTATTACCCTACCACCCACTCCAATCACACCCAACTCACCTATTACTACAGGAAAGGGTTCTTTCGGAGAAGTTTTCAAGGGGTACGCCTCTTTTTCACCTTTCCCATTTCCTCGCATCAAGGTCCTTGCACTCAGGTATGACAAGAGGACCCAGAAAACGGTCGCTATCAAGATCATTGACCTCGAGAGCGCGGAAGATGAGATTGAGGATATCCAGCAGGAGATTCAGATCCTATCCCAGTTGGACTCTCCCCATGTAACCAAGTTCGTTCGATCATGTTTGTGTTACTTGTGTGCAGATCGTATGAGATTGACACGCTACGCTTCTTGATGCAAGATACCATGGTTCATATCTCAAGGGATCCAACCTCTGGATAGTTATGGAGTATGTCCTGTTGCCGTCACAACCATCCATTCTTGCTCATTTGTGTGCACAGGTACTGTTCAGGAGGCTCGTGCTCCGATCTGGTATGATTACCGCTTGGACGATCAAGAAGTTTACTAAGAATACCCAATAGATGAAGCCCGGCGTGTTCAGAGAAGAGTATATTGCCATCATCGTCCGAGAGCTTCTTCGCGGGTTGGACTACCTCCACACGGAGGGAAAACTTCATCGCGACATCAAAGGTTCGTGGTTTACAACCCCTGCCACGTGATCAA
This sequence comes from Xerocomus amazonicus, assembly GCA_038089295.1. Classification (NCBI taxonomy): domain Eukaryota; kingdom Fungi; phylum Basidiomycota; class Agaricomycetes; order Boletales; family Boletaceae; genus Xerocomus; species Xerocomus amazonicus. The sequence goes on from JBBPKO010000018.1 coordinate 106,123, forward strand.
GTGTACTATTCTACGTTATATATAGCTGCCAACATCCTATTGTCTGCGACAGGGGATGTCAAGCTGGCAGATTTTGGTGTCTCGGGCCAGCTTTCCGGAACACTATCTGCCAAAAAGAATACCTTTGTGGGTACACCATACTGGATGTCTCCAGAGGTGATCAAACAGAGTGGGTATGATCACAAGGCGGATATTTGGAGCCTCGGCATTACTGCTATCGAACTTGCAAAGGGCGAGCCGCCGTACGCGGAGCTACACCCCATGAAAGTGCGTAATGGTCACCGTCGAGCACCGCTCCTTCCATGACATGTAAACATGATCTTCAGGTTCTTTTCCTCATTCCAAAGAACCCCCCGCCACAACTAGACAGTCAGTTTTCCAAACCATTTAGAGATTTCGTAGCCTATTGTCTACAACGAGATCCGAGAGATGTACGTGTTAGATCCTCCTGTGTTTCTGCCTTTTTCTTGTGCCGTTGTGTAACCCGAAGTTCAACAGCGCCCAACAGCACGCGAACTTCTCAAACATAAATATGTGCGAATGGCCAAGAAGACGAGTTACTTGACAGAGCTGATTGAGCGTCATGAACGATGGAAAGCCGAGGGAGGAGAACGCCTCGAAGAAGAGGAACAAGCTGTCGCTCAGGACCTGTAAGTAGCATTCGGCCGCCCTACCCCTGATGCCCACATGCATCACAGGCCCGCAAGCGGTGACCCTGAAGACCTGTGGGACTTTGGAACCGTCCGACACGCCGGACGAACGATCGGGCGTGGCAACAACTCGATCAAGGTCTCAGGACCGCCTTTAACATGGGAGATGAACGGTTCTGGACACGCAGACACCTCGTCGTCTTCCGTCTCGACAAAGCGCACGTCGATCTCTGTGGCCAAAGTTGACCTCCCACCACTCCCATCCTCACCGAAATCTGCGCGCGCACCGAGCGTGTACGAGCAGGCCACCATTCGTCATACATTGCCTAGCGGTCCGGTATCCAACAACGGGAAGGAGACACACCAGCAGGCGCCCTCGGACGAAGAAGAGTATGGCGGCCAGGATGCTTCTAGTACGTATCCCAGAGGCACCAGTATCGTGGAACACAAGCAGGATGCCGAGGATGACGATGAGTTGCCCGATACCACTATGCTTGATTCGGTCATATTGCCCGCAATAGCTTCGGTGAGCGTCCCTTGATTGTTCCATTTAACTGGTCTAGATCACGGCCAACGCGTTGTTGCAGTTATTCCCTCGCGTATCAACACAGGAAGCACGGGTTGCACTCAGTGCACTGCAACGGGCATTTACAGAGGCTGAGCGCATTATACCCGGTGTCACGTTGGAACTCGTCAACGAGATCGTAGATTCGGTCGAACGGGTGGATGACGATCAATAGTGAACGAAAGGAGACGTGATCAGACACAATCTCTTCACTTTCCCTCCCTTTCTTTTTTTTTTTTGGCTTTGTGCTTGCTTTTCCTCCTTTTCTGCTATCCACGCATTACAGCTTTGGACTCCATCTAATGCTACGAGCAGGCACAAAGCAGTATTATAACAAGCCGGATACCCGTCTTGATTGTATATCATGTAAATTCTGATGGAATAGACGTGTAGTCGAATTCTCGTAGCCATCAACCGTCAGGGTTTACAGTCCGTTTCTTCTTGGCTGACGAAGGACCTTTCTTCTTGGCTCGTGTAACCCTGATGGGTTCCGGGGTGCTCGCTCGCATATCCTCCCCTGGCACCTCGTACTGTTGGAACGAGGGCAATGTCGGAGGTGGCGTCGATATACGATCAAACAAGCGTTGGGGTGGTGGTACAGATTCTTGGCGTGGCAGCTCTGCAACAACGCCCTCTGGCATTTCACCTCCCTTGTCCACAACGAACTGGGGTGGCGTAGAACGGGAGATGTGACTGCGAAGCGCAAACAGACGCGGTTCCTCTGGTATACAGGCACATCAGTCCCGCGAATCTGACGAGGCTTGGTAATCCAACGTCACCTTGAGCAAGCAGTGGTGGCAGATCGTCCAGCCGCACCACCGGTATCGAATCCACATCGTCGACAACCGTCCTTGTCGGTCGCTCGTCCGTAATGTAGTACGGATCCTCCCTCATCCTCTCTAATCGCTCTGCTTTGAGCTGCAAGACGAAATTACATCAGAGACAAATGCGAACAACTAACCACGAGACTGACGCGTTCTCGCTCCGCTCGCTCTTCGGCAGTCTCCCCTGGCTCATCGGGTACGGGCTCTTCCATGACCGAATCTTCCCTGAGTTTGCTCTTGCCTCCTTTTGCCTTTGTTCGATTCGGTGTTTCCTTTTCCTTTCCTTTCTTACTCTTCTTGACCTTCTTCTCAATCGCATGGCTTTCATCGTCGATGGGCATTTGCATCGCTGGTACAATCCAAGCGTCGAGATCAAGACCCTCAGGGACGGGTACACTGGCTTGAGCAGCCGGTGCAACTGGTCCCAGATCATATGTCGAGACCAAAGGCCGAATTAAATACAAGCTCTTGGGGAAGGTCGGTTCAGCGACGGGATCGAAACTCGAGGCCACATCCGCCAACCCATTCTCTTTCGGCCGATATGCAGCAAGGTCATGCTTGACAAACGTGAATAATTGGAGAATGTTGGCAGCCTGTACGGCGTCAGCAGCTCGATGCATAATATAAATATCGAATAAGTACTCACTCGTTCCTGCACTTCGATATGTGGGCTGCAGACAAACTCTTCCATTTGTTCGATCATGGTTTCAACGGCCGCCTTGACCTTTTCCAAGAGGTCGTCCGTCCACTGTTGAGCAGCCTCGGTAGCCCAATAACCAAAAATCTTATTTGCGGCTTGAATATATACTGCAATGATCTCAGGGTCCAACAGGACAATGCTGGGATGTAAGAGGTAAGGTAAGAGTTCCTCGGGGGCGATCAACTCGCTGTAGGTGCCACACAAGTTAAGGGTACAACGCGGATGAATAGTAAACACGATCACGTACTCGCAATATTCCCCACATATCCACGCGGCGGCCCACAGAACCTCGGAACAACTCCCAGGCTCGTTAGCATTCGACAAAAGCGTCTCATCTGAGAGAATCTTGACCATCAGCTTGATGGTAAAGGTACGTGCCGCCCTCACGCGACCAACAACATCCACCAATTGATCACGAATTTGTGCCCCGATGTCCACGCTCGAGACATACGCAAGGTCGATGAGGACAGATAGATACCACTCAAAGTCGATCACATTGTCGTAAGTCGAGCTGGAACACATCGAAATGATGCGCTGTGACAGCACTAAACGGTAAGCAGGGGACTGAGAGGGAGAGGATGGGGCTTTCGCAGGGACGGATGGCAGAGCATGTTGCGACAGTGACTGAACTGCTGAAGGCAGCGGTGGTCCTTCAGGCTGAACAAGATGGGATAGGAGTTGCTGCACAATTGATTGGAGATTGTGTCGTGTCACCTGCGTTGCGTGAGTGACGTGAGAAAATGTCGACCAAACGAATGGACATGGTTAACTCACAAGAGCAGTGACAAGATCAAGAGCGCGCATTCGAATACTAATATCTTGGTCATCGACACTGGCAAGAATCGTGTCCTGATGTTCTGCAACCAGCCCAGGATGGGTAGGAACTATTTTGACTAATGCGAGGAGGGCGATATACTTGACTGCGCGACTGAACGATCAGTAATCTGCACAAGACCTTTAAATCATTACACCGACGATTCTGATCTGCATCTTGGAGGAACGCGGCAAGCTTGGAGACACATGTTTGAGCGAGAGACAGGCCAGAGGTTCCCTGAAGCATGTTGCCGATGATACATGTATGAACACATTCGTAGAGAAGGGAGATTGCGGATGTGGTTGTGATTAAATCGGTTATTGGAGGTTTGAGTTTCTTGACCAATCGTGGTTCGTGAGGGGAAAGCGCCCCGAACTATTCATCTTTTAAGCATTAAAAGTAGAAGAGCGAATCAGAACGAGCAGACCAATTTGACGATCTTGATGAGCATCCAGTTATTGGAAGATGTGGTAAGTAAATGAAATAACTGCGGAGCTAAGGGAAGGTAATCCTGAGGATTCCGCCGAGCTAGTTCGCATAGGACGTTGATAGTAGCGGAAACGACTCCTGAAAGGCGAACTGTTGTAGAACCCGGGCGGCAATCAGAATGAACTGACCTGGATCAGAATCATCGAGTCTCTCTTGCATTCGAGTGATACTTTGACGGAAGACATCGGGATACTTTTCGCAGACGCGATACAACGTCAGGACGGCCCTTTTGCGAATGTGGGGACGGGAATGGTTGAGCATGGTGATCAGTTCAGGACTGAGATCTCGTGCGAGGTCGGCTGTTACGATGTCGGAAACGCCGTTCAATGTGACGGCGACATCGGCGGGAGCGGAACTCAGGTCCTGACATCGTGAAGGGGTAGAGCGGGGGGACACGAAAAGGACACACACCTTCTTGAGAAGGTTTGTTGTGAGCATGAGGACATCAGTGTCTTCATTGAATGACTGTGCGGCCGCGAGATAGCCGACTGACTTGAGGTGGATCTTTGGCGAGGACATGACCTCGACGATATGGAATGAGGCCCAAGACATGTCATAACCCAACATGCCGAGCTGTTGAAGATGGGATGAGCTCGGGGTGGACTCACAGCAAGGAGAGGACAGACACGCACATACGTTAGCTTCATGACGGCGCCGGCCTTGAGCTCCATGTCCTTGCTCTTGATTTCGCGTCTGATTTCATCGTTTGCTTGGGCGATGAACTTTGCCTCGTCGTTCTTGTTGGCCCTGAGTCCGCGAATAAGGTCCTGGAGTGTTCGCTCCCACATGAGAGCTGTGCTCGGGGCTGAGGAGGTGATGGTGGTTACGGTAGAGTAAGTACACAGCGTGGATCAGTCGGACCTCTCACTCGTTCGTTCGTTCCGTTCCTTCATCCCATCCCGTCCTTTTATGGAGCCACTCTCTTCTCCACCAGGCCCGGAATCTTCAGCCTCTGACCTCGTGGACCAAGAACAAAGCTCAACAGAAACGACGATATTCACCATCTACTCGATGTATGGCAACGACGACGAACGAGATAGCTGGTCTGCCTCGCGCGAGCTCGACCTCTCTCTCGGTGATACGTTTACTTACAACAACACTTTCTTTAATAAAGACTCGCCCGCATGTCTTCCTTCAGTATCTAACACGCTCCGCTCACCCCGTGGGGACGCTCTCGACCTCCCCCTTCGCTCACCACGCGTTTCATCCGCCCGGAGCCGTCCAAAGAGCACCGTCACTTCTTATACCTCACAAGCAGATTCAGAACTTTCTCCTCCTACACAGCTCAATTCACTGCCTACCCCTCCTCAGAGTCGTTCCCCATCCGTCTTCAGAAGATCCGAGTCCCCCTTGCCCAACCCCGTACCAACCGACCTACCCTCAAAGTCGTCCCCTTGCTTGGCCCCTCCGCACCCCACCTTTCCTACAACCACAAGACACCCATTAAAGCTGAGTCCTCCTTCCAGCAAGACGTCTCTCGTCCCTTCAGAAGGGGAAGATCTGGATTCTTTCCATGTGCGCAGTACCTACGCCCAGCTCGACGCAACTGGCGTCAAAGGTGATGGGTACGAAGACGGTATAGAACGCACCCGTGCTCGACAGCGCGTCAGTAGAGCGGGCGAATTTTGGGCCAACAGTCCTTCAGACAGCCCTGCAGAAAAATCGCGCGATCTTCCTATCGAAGAGGTCAACGTTCTTGCTAGCCTTGACCGGTGAGTTGAGGCAGCGGCGCATTCTATTTCGTTCTCATTCTTGTGGTAGCTACGGTTTCTTTACTGTGGTTTCTCATGATCGGCTGGTACTTTTACCGTCAATACCCTTGCTCAGGCGCCTCTCCACTGTCTCCGCCGGCCCGAAAACAGCATCAAGTCAGGCTATGTCCGTCACTTCATTACCGCCCCCTTCATCTCTGTTCAAGGAGGCCGAGCGAATAGCCAAGTGGGGAAGAATGATGCAGGTCTCTTCCCGTGATCGCGGTGGTAACGTTGAGTCGTGGGGTGTAAAACCATCCAAGGCACACAAGTTGCGCCGACGCATTTACAAAGGCATACCTGATCGTTGGAGAAGCGCAGCCTGGGAGGTACTCATAAACATCTTTGCCAAATCCGGTCACGACGAAATGGTCAGATTGGGAGAGCGTTACCGACTCGATATTGACAAGCCGTCAAGCTATGACATACAAATCGATCTCGACGTTCCCAGAACGATTAGCGGTCACATCTTATTCCGGACACGGTACGGCCTGGGGTAAGCGTGCCGCATTGCCATCGTGTCTATGCTAATGCTATGTGCCTAGTCAACGGTCTCTCTTTCATGTTCTCCATTCTTTTTCTCTGCGATGTGAACAGTGCGGCTATGTTCAGGGCATGGGTCCGATAGCCGCCACCTTTCTCTGCTACTTCGGGCCTGACAAAGTCTATGGGGCGTTAACGCGCCTGCACGATGCCTATGCGTTGCACACAATCTTCTCACCTGGATTTCCCGGCCTCTTGGAGGCCATTTATGTTCAAGAGCGAATCATGCAGCTCAAGATGCCAGATGTTTATGCTGCCTTTAAAAAACACATGATCTCGACAACATCGTATGCTACCAAGTGGTACATCACGCTATTTGCCACCTCCGTACCTTTCCAGACGCAACTGCGGTTATGGGATGCGTTCCTGCTTGACGGCAGTGATGTGTTTGTCGCCGTTGCTGTGGCGATCGTTTGGACGTATCGGGGTAAATTTCGTTTGTCTTTGTCCGTCCATCACCTCAGGGGTCTTACCTGGCTGGGCTGTGTAGATCATATCACGTCAAATTTGGCGAGCTTTGAGACCGCGTTATCGTTGCTATCCTCCTTTTTTGTTCCTGAGGATGAAGATGCACTCTTGTCATGGATCGAACAGTTCCTGGATGACAAGAAGCTGAGAGAACAGATGGACAGTTGGCGTCAGGACTGGCATCGGCTCGTCGCATCTGGTCAAGAAGGGAACGCACTTTTATAACCCGACGCGTTTGTGTCCGTTGCCTGCTTAACATCGCTCGACTATCCGTTGCGCTTTCATATTTTTTTATTCCATTCAGATATACATTCACGTCATGACGAACACTTTCTTCATCATTCTTGGCCACTTGGATTATTATTGCTTACAAGAGGACAAGGTAATCCGTCGTTGTATTCATCTCTCTTATAACCTTCAAGTGTACACTGCAAACCGGCTTAAAATGCAATCGTGTGTCCAAGCTCAAGTAAGCATCGATATGTATAAATTACACGTAACAAAAGTAGGACGACAGGTGGGTTACAAGTGATAGTCCAGGGTGTCGGAGTAGCATCAATTCCTCTCGTTTCCATCGGGGGTTGACGCTGAATCTCCTTCAGGAGTATTCCGCTTCTCCCTCGTCGCCTTCTTCCAGTTGGTCCTCAACAACACGATGATAGCCACCAATGACGAGTATGCCAGACTAGCGGACAGGCCAGCCCACAAACCAGCGAGTCCCCAACCACTCATCAAGGCAAGATACACTCCAAGAGGAATACCTGTCACCAATCAATCCGATTTTGCCCTCTAACAAACGTATCCATGACAAGACGCACCCAAGACGTAGTCCGTGCTGGATGTCGTGAGTCAGAGGTACCATTCAGTCGGAATATTGCTCCGGGATAGAATGACAATTACCTGGCATTGAGTGAGGGGAACACTGCCGTTTTCCCAACCGCGCCGAGAGAGCTGTCGACCCATGCTCCAATGCCATGAACAGCTTGAAAAATGGCAATGACGGGCAATACCGCAGAGACGTTCTCGAGGATGACTGCGATCCGTGCCGGTTCAACACAGGAACAAGACGGAAGAAGTCGTGTTTATCACGCACTTGGATCATTGTTGAACATTCTTCCCCACGAAGTCGCAAATGCAAGGAGTACATTACTAGGGAAAATGGTCAACGACGGTGATCCATCGTCCGAGACAAAGCAGCCTACCCAATGACGAAGACGCCCCCCAAAGTGCTCAAAAACGCAACGAAAGCTGCGATTTTGGCATGCTGCATGTCACCCCTGGCCACCCATTTTTTGATGCTAGTAAAGACAAATCACTTCACAGACCTGTGCGGATATGGGCGTTTCATTACCGATCAGATGAAGCATTGCCAATTGCCTTGGGGGCTTGATACAGCGTCGTGGCCGTCGTCAGTAATACCGCCTGTGTGGCAAGGGCTTCTGGACCCAGCCTAACATTATCTCAGCAGTGTTACCTGCGACAACGCATGAAACTCATACATGCAAGCAACAACTGCCATTAATTCATTGCCGTCAGAAGCGAAGGAAAGCTGAAAATTACGAACTCACCCCCTCCGAAATCCTTTGACCAAAGCTGAGATGCGCTCTTCAACACGCCGGATACACCTGCAAATATAAGCGTCCCAAACCCTGAGAAAAGTGTGGTTCCTGAAAGATGCTGTGATGCCTCATTGTCCGCCGGACGATTTAAGGCGCTATTTTTGCGGCGAGGTTCGTCGGGGACAACATTCTGACTGCGTAAATATTCCACTTCTTCTCGTATAGTTCGTTGGACAATATAAACGATCAACATAACGGCGAGCACATTATGACTCAGGACGGTACACAGTGGAGCCCCAGCGAAACCCAGCCGAAGCGCAGGTATTGGCCCATTAACTAGGAAAGTAAGTGTGCGGCGTATCTAGCTGACAGCTCACAGATCTGCAAGAAAGGAACCCACCGAGCAGATAATTCAGAAACAAGTTCAGAGGCGCAGTGATCGAAAGGATGCGCGTGTGCACGCTTGAGAGGCCTACACACGAGTCAAAGTCAGTGCGGCATGTTCTTACTTAACGCGACATTTACCTTGAGACGTCAAATACCGTCTGCTGCCAGTGTCAGTACCAATCTTTATGGACATGCTGCTAGTTACTTCGCTATTTCGCTGATCGCATATCCGGGTAGACCTGCAGCCGTGATTCGAAGAAACTCGCTTGCAGGACCGGCAACATCCGACGGTTGGCCAAGTCTCTGCAAGATTGTGGCAGAGTAAATGGTCCACAAGCTTGTGATGGGCTGAATGAAAAAGTAACTGTCTGCGTTGGGATCTACTGGGGAAGAGTCCACTAACGAATAAAGTGACACCGGTCACAATTGCTGCTTGTGCGCAGGCTATCCTTGCAGCGCGACGGGTTGGATTGCCCGCAAGAATCTTGTCCAAAGAACTGGAAAATAAGATGAGGACGCTGGCGAACACTGTCCCTTGTCTAGGACTTGCCTAATGAAGCCTTGGACAATGCTATACCCTGTTACACTTGATACTGCCGTGCCAATAGTGCTCGCAGCAAGGTCTGCAGTCGACAAGTGTCCTAACGATATCACAGGTGCAATCACAAGTGAATGCTCTTGTAAATGCGTACTTGAACATAATCTGATCAACGACAAGTACCATCAATGAAGCCGTGCACTTACAACAACCAACCACCACCATCCCTCGCAAGGGCGTAACATTCTACGAAAGCTTTGAAAAGTGGTCCACGATTGTTCAATTCCGCATTATCCAGCGCGTCCACATCGGGAATACGATTCAACAAAGGGGAAAACAGACGACGAAGTAAGCCCTCTGCCTGTTCAGTTGCGAAAGCCTTGGGATCGCGGATCGCACCCAGCAGTGGCGTTGTCTCGGTAGCAACTATATCTCCAGCACGTTTTGGCTCAACAAAGTAAGATCCCACAATAGGAAGCTTGGCCGCATAAGTGAAAACGATGGCGCGCAGTCTGGCTAATGCCAATGCTTCTGCTTTGTCTTTGATATCCTCGGCAGAGTGGATTCCAGTAGTGTCCACTACATTTTCGACAAGGGCTGTAGGGTTCTCTGTCGAAGATTCAACAATGTGGACCGTCGCTTCAACGACAGAAGTTGGAACGGGAAGTGACGTTTGCAATACCGTTGCACCATCGATAGCGGGAACATGGGAGTCGGAGGGCGGAGATTGCACCTCCCCTGATACAACGGAAGATAAGAGCGAGGCTCCTTCCACGTGGTGTTCGACCATCTCTGCTGTGGTGCTGCCCAAACTCGTGTGGGTGATCGAAGTGACTGGATCGAGGGAACTACTGCGTGGGTCCTTGCTACTGGCAGCACGATTGCCTGCTGTCTCAGGAGAGTTCGCAATGTTTTCGCTTCCCATTCGACTGACCGGTCGTGTGGTATTAGACCTAGAGGAGAACGACCGAGACGATAGCAAGAACAGGACTCGCTTGCGAGAGCGGGATCTGCTAGTTCGGTCCCACGAACTTGGGCGTGTCCCATGTAGGTAATAGAGCGCTGTGCGCTTGGTCGGATCGCCGGAATGTACGGCATCAGAGGAACTCATTGCTGGTCAGTTGTCGGTGGATCTGATCAACTTGGGAGTATACGAACGAGGGGACTTACTTGCTACACAATGACGAAGTGGATGAACCTGCCGAGTCAAACGCTCAGTAACCATGAACTCCATGTTCATTTAGTACTATAAGTTGGCCGCTGGGAGTCATCTAAGCACTGTGCATTCGTGATACGTTCAATTGAGTCTGTGGCAGCCCTGCCAGCAGGTGGTAACTGGTCGGCCATCTGAGAATCCTGCGTGACTTGCTCAATCAATGCGTGAAGAGTTCTGGATTCACCAGCAAGTCGCATACCCAAGACCTACCTAATCGCATCCTAGCAGAGTCCATGCTAATAGAGGATGTTGTGTTCAAGGCGAATTAACACCGCCTTCAAGGCTGTAGTACTACACACTAGCTACTCCTCGTCTTCTCCCATACCTTCACTCAAATCACTCCATCCGCCTCCGTCTTCACCATACCCGTCTATAATATCCCACAAGGCACTAACCAATTCTTTCACTTCGTCGTCCTCTAGCCCCATCGTGAGGAGGACGCCATCCCGTCTTTTTGCCGCACTCTCCACGAAACGTGTATAGCCAAATAGGACGCCTCCCATAAACGGAGAGGTTGATAACGAAGACATCACCTTGAGTGCTTTAGGCTGTGCATCTGGAAAAATCGGAGGGAAGGAAGTGGGAATAGGATATGATGGCAAATGATGCCTTTTCAGTGCCCGTCGGTTCAATTAATCGTTCGTCATACAAAAAAGGGCTACGTACCACAAGAAAAGTGGCTCTTTCAACTCATGTGTCTTGCTCCACCTGTTGTACGCAGAAATTTCATCCTGGGAGAACCCGCGAGACACGTCTCGTCGCGCGAAGAGTGCTCGGCTCTAGGAATATACTCAAGACACGAGAAAATGCTCCTTCCCTGTAACTTACACTAGTCCGGAAAGATAGACTTGGGATGTCGGGAAGAATCCCGGTAAGCAAACCCTGCGGACACGGGGCTCCGCCGAGGGTGCTGAATGGAGACGACCTTCTCCAATTCAAATGGGCAACCATTGTTTGGAGGTCATCCGTGCCGTCCTTTAGCCTGTCCAAAGTCATTCGATCGGATGAGGTGAAAAAAAACACACGTTGACTTTACCTCAATGGGAGGGTTGCAGTTTCAATATGAGTGGATAGAATTGCAGACGTTTGATATAGAGATTTATCCTGTCATTAGTCAATTCCAAGGAGTTGCCAGGTATCGGGAACAAACATCAATATTGTGATTTGAAAACCAGCTAGTCCTTTCCCACTGGAGCGGATGTAAAATCGGAACAGTCAGGTCACAAAACTCGGCAGAGCCGCGTAGTGAAAAAGCGTCGTTGAGAACCTGCTTTACTTGGAACGACTGTTGACCAGAGAAGTTGAGTGGGCGTTTTGAATTAGTTGGACGTGGTGGCTCACATCAGTAATGTTGGCATCAAGGGGGCTAACACTCGAAAGACAAGCAAATGCCGCGATCGTGGCCTTTGGATACTCCTCGCAAAAGGCGGTCAGTAGGGAGTTTGTGAAACCGCCGAAAAATGGTGTGTCCTGGATCATTTGTACACCCTGTGCGATAAGTCTTTGACATTCAATCCTTTCTCAAAATTCGCTCAATCCCTTTCACCTGAAAATTATCGCAATCCTCTACTAGAAGGCGTAGGGGTCCATCCATTAGCTCAACGCTCTGAGGAATCTGTGAATGCGATGTACGTAGAACGTGGAAGGACGCATACATCGTCACACCGCGAAAAAGACTCGCAGCTAGCATTCCAGTCGCCCGCAACGGGTTCTGGCGTGTCCGGAATTGGTTGGATCGACTTGGGGTCAAAAAAAACACGGCTAAAGTCGGACCAATATCTGATCGCTAGAGCACCTTGCTTAGTGTTATTAACATCAAGAAGCGAATGGTATTCGCTTTGAGGTATTCGATCTTGTTCATGGAAAAGTACGCTACCATGCCTGTCGTAGCAGGAAGATCGAGCTGTTGGATTGTGAGGCTCGACAAACTCACCAGGTTGTCATCGAGGACAGAGCCTCATCCTGATATGGATATCTTGCAAGTGTACCGAACTTCGCTATGGTAGATGAGTCGACATATGAATGGACGTCGCAAAATACACCCGCACATTTCTGGTCAAATGCAAGGAGCCTCGGGCACAGAGTGGGCTGATTCTGTGAATTGGGTGGAGACGGTGCACCTGGAACCGGTGGCATTGACAACCAGCACATACATGATTATCACGCCCCTCTTTAAACGAAATATTATAGTCGGTTACGGAAATATCGTCTTCATCGTAGGCAAAGTAGCTCTCCTGTGTGTTCCAGTAGTGGATCCCGGTATAGTTGGAAAGCGAGCCAGCTTGAATGTGGATGATCTCCCTCATTTCGGTCAGGAGATATGAACCTAGCGTGAAATTCTTACTTCATTTAGACACCCACAGCATTGTGTCAAATCCAGTTACGCAACGCAAGAATTTGTCTACACAGCACTCCGCAGATTGGTATTGATTCCGAAGGCACCCATTGTGTAAACTCTCGCTTATGGGCTACCTGGGGTTTCCAGGGTGCAATGAAGTGAAAGATCGATATCAAGCTCGCATCGCCTTGTAGGATTGGCTCCGGTCAGGATTTCGCGGCGGTGGCCAAATGATATTATTTGATACCCCGCTCAGGTTCGCTTCAACTTTAGGCACTCGTTGCTGCTCATATTCACCACCACGGGTACGTGCTGAGGATCATTGCTAGCATCACAAGCCCCATTACCATGGTTTTAATACCGAGCCCCCACTTCAACTCGCCTCTGTCCGCCGCCGTGCATCACATGCCAAAAATGTGGATGACTATAACCAAGTACTGTATCAGCTCTGCAACACCCTTGGGATGACGTATATGTGTACAGCAAGAACGCACTTCTGCGCCGTTCTATGTCATGTCCTTTTCCCCTTTGACCAAATTACGTCACATTGGGGCATAGGGTACGTGAAGCACGCTCACGGAGTTATTTGTGTGGAATATCTTCCGGCAAACTTGGTTACCGAGCTCAATCACCCCTCAAAATTCGCTCCACCGAAACGTGGCGCGTAGCCGGTCGACTGATAAGTGTGTTTGATCCTGGTGAGACCTGTACACGTGCATCCCATGCTCTTAGCAGGACATAATTTCACGATGCGCTCTCCGCTCGATTGGGTACGCTTCCCACTTCACATTTATTATATTGCGCAGGAAAAGAAAGACCGAAAGACCAAACACAAAGACATTGTATCACTGATAGGACTGAAAGTCCTGAGAAAGAATACACGGGTGGAGGTTGGAAAACCACTTGACCTTGAAATAGGAAATTGATCCGCACAAAAAAAATGGACTCGTGGAATTCAGCCAGTTTTTGTCTTGAGATTTCTCCAAAGTGTCGTGAAGAGAACCCCTCCTACGCCAATGAGCCCTATCTCTAACCCCGCAAAATTCAGCATTCCGACTGTGAGACCTGATCCCCCCCAGATGGCACCAGCCAGTCTACCAATGTAAATGGAGTATTGAATCGCCATAGAAGTCATCCTGTTCCATTCAGGAGGGAGCTGCTTACTCAAAAGACTGTGCGTCACAGTCGTCGCAAGGTTGAAACCAAGGGCGACGGGCCACCAGCATGCAAATAGCGAGCCATACACGACCTTGTCGGTGGCGAGAAGTGAAATGAATATTAGCAATCCACACAATCCCAGGCCAGTCCCGAAAGCAAGTAGATGGCGATCTTGAATGTGACGTGTGAACAGCATACTGGTAAGAAAGAATGGAAATGCGGCAATTCCGCCCAACGCTATGAAATTTCCTGCAGAAAATGGGGACCAGTTCAGGGTAGATGTGGCAGCGCCGAAAACGGGGAGGTTTGCCTCCCAGGACGCTAGGATAAAGAAGCATAGCATAGCAAACCAGCACATGCAGAAAATGACACTCCATTGTGGGCGTGTGATAAGGAGGAGCCGGGAGGTGAAGGATTCGTCCAGTGGTAATCGCGAGTGGGTCGTTAGGTCAAAAGCGGTGTCATCGAGTTCTTCAGCGGGAGGGGCAGAGGGGGTCATCTCGTGAAGCTCTGAGCTCATTTCCGCTGTGGGAACATCTTCGAAGTATCTGGTTACGATGAGCCAGAAGATCACGTAGCATCCTGCCATAACCCAACCGGGGCTGGTGTATCCGTTGAAGATTGTGCTCTGGAATCCAACCTTGTACAACAAACCGCCAAAGAAAGGACCGAGGGTCATTCCCAGAGCCTGTCCAATTACTAGCCAGCTGGAAAGCATCGTCCGACGGCGAATCCCAACAATCAAAGGATCCGTGCAGTACCGCTTGCAGTACATGAAACCCGAAAATGAGACGCCGTTCAAACATCGTCCGATGAGAATCAAGTACAAAAAATTGGCGCGATAAGCGACTGCGTATGCGAGATGGCCCAGGATGGCTGCAAAGCATCCTATGTGTAAAGCAGTCGCATATCGTCCTGGATGTGCGGTAAGTTTCGTCTATGAGAAAACGAGAGATGAATGGTCCACCTCTGTCGTGCCTTGTCATTGGAACGAGTGCCACGCCACTAAACAACGTAGGTATGCCGATAATAACACCAGAGAAAGTTGCACTTCCACCCAGGTATGCCGCATATTTGCTCGAGGAAGAGATGATAATGAAGAAGGAAATCTTTCGAAAATCGGCGATTGTCAGTCATACAATAAAGGGTTAATACAGCGTAGTACATACCTGCAACATTATATTGTAGGCAATCATGATGGCCAAGGAAGCCATCTTTGGGAGCCTGAGCTCTTCTCCAAGTTCGTCCGAGTTACTAGAAGGACGACTTCTTAAAGTCCTCATCAAACCACCGTGTGGGAGAAGTTGTCCAAGCATAATCTGATACATGATCATCAATTCCAATGGCACGAACGCCCCCATCGTAGAATCGAACCCACCTCAAAAAAATAGAGCCCAGCGCCCGAGTCCGTCAGAATTTACAATTGCAGTGTCCACGAGGAGTTGTGTGTGTGAATCTCCCAGGCCCAGGCGGTCACCCGCTACATCATGCCACATAACCGAAAGGGCTACCAACGGCGATCCCTCACTCCTGATGCGATAGACCAAAGTAGTGCACGTTCCAAATCGTGCAGCGTAAAACGTGCATCAGGTTGCGGGTGTTGAGCAGCGCCCGCCGCTTTCTGTTAGTACCTCCCAGCGGCATGATCTCCTCAAGTGCAGGACAAACATGAGGCCTCAGGCCGCCAATCTGATCGCCGAGTCTGGTAGGAATGGAAGGTCTATTGGCCGAGACAATACACGCCTGCACTTCCCTGTTCTCTCGTACTTCACTTCGATGGCCGCACTGATCCAGAGCAGAAACCCAGCCCGTCAAGGTCGTGCGGATCTCACCGGTCTATGGGAGTTACACATACAACCTTCGGCGCCCTTGACTCCCGGTTCAGTACTTGTCTTGCCAGTTCACAACATCGCCGTGCGAGACCGCAAAGTTGTAATCAACACTTATCGCAATGAGTCAGAGTTCTTGACAGTCAAGACGGTCCTAAAGAGGGCGTCTGGAGAACGGATAACGCGCATCACAGTATTTCCTCCTGAAGTCCCTAATATAGCCTTATGAGAAATCAGAAGAAAGCGTCTGCTTTCACGGCACGTAGTTATGGCGGCTGTGTGTGATACATATGGATGGCGAGCGCCAGCAGTTGTCTGAGAACTTCTATTCATGAATTGAATCTCTGAAATGTATCACTGCCTTGTGTGTGTTAGGTTAGCGCAAGAAACCACGTCACGCAATTTCGTCCGTATATATAAAGAGGAAGCGGAAACGATCAGCGTCAGAAATCTTGTCTAGCAGGGCAAATCAAGTCTTCACCGATGGCGCCTCTGTCCGCCTCCGACCTCAATAACCCCAATACCTTCCCCACGTTCCTAAACCTGCCCGACGAGTACGAGATAAACAACACATACTTCTCATCTACAAAAGCAAGAAAGCACTGGTGTTTCCTCGGCCGCGTGCTTAGCAGTAATGTCATGGTGCGGCTCATGCTGCAGGTAGAAGACAAGAAAGGACACGAAATTCTGGTCGCATTCCACACCGACGATCGTGGCGCCGCGTTCCATGAAAGCTGTCCACCCGGAAGCACCATCGCAGTGTTGTATGCTACCCAACACACATTTGCGTTCAGCCCACCTGGTTTAAGACTGGAAGAGAATACACATATAAAAGTGTTTCCTTACACGCTAGAGGCAATGCTCAGAACAAGCAAAACAATTTTTGAGAAAGGGAGGGTTACAAAATGCGAGATCTGCGGGAGAGCGGATGCAAATGTGAAGAAATGTGCACGGTGCAAGACCGCGTGGTATTGTTCAAAGGCAAGTCCTCTCAGGCGAGGTGATCTAGCTATGAAGTGACACTGTTACTTCAGGCATGCCAAGAAAACGGTTGGGTAGCGCATAGGAGTGAATGTAGCCTTTTCCGTGACGTGCAGTGGTTTGTCACCAGAAACTGGGAGAACGACACTAACGCCTTCTCATTCCCTATCAATTTGGCGCCTCGGCGTGGTTTAGTATACCATTGAACACATCTCGGCTGTCTTGCGGTTTTACTGATTTTATGCACTCTCTCTACCTTCTATGAGCGTGTCTTCACAGATGGTGGGACTGACACACCATTTATACATATATGCGTTCAGTGTGCTTCGTCTCCAGAAAATTAGTTCCCTAGCCTATGCAACTTATTTGGTTTAGAAAACACTCCATGTCAACTACTTGAATCATAAGGCACAGATCTACTATTGTTTAGGACTATGATGGAACTGTTCGGTGTCATCAGCCACCAACTACATGACCTTGCGGTACACCTACGATGTCGCGTAACTGTGCTTGGGCATCATTGAACTGTTTCTCGAGAAACTTGGACTGGCAGAAAGTTACATTCTAGCTGTGAGTGATTAGGGGATGCTCGACATCACCTTTTTGTTGAGGTTGTTGATATCGTCTGTCATTTCTTTTTCCTGACTCTTCAACTGTTGTTCCATGGTCTTCTGGGGCACCAGCATGAACCTAGTTACTGGTTACTCATCTTACTGACCCGGAATAAAATCGACCAACATCTTTCCTACGCCCTTGTACAAATTGACCTCTCCTTCGATGGTCGCTATCTCACCAATGGTCAACTGGACGATGCGACGTTCACGCTCCTTTGCAGCATATTGTTGTTTTGTCAAGTTCAGAGCGCGTTGCGATTGGACTGCGGTTTGCTGGATCTGAACTAGGATCTTTGATGAAAAGTGAGGTCGAGGTCGGGCATGGGCGTGCAGAGAGAACGTACCTTTCTGAGTGTTTCGTCAGGTAGCGTGGACATGATGCAGAGATTAAGTTCAGATGGTCATTGATGAGTGTAGGATGATGTACCTAAACGTTTCCCTAATCGTCCGGAGTTCAAAATTCGCTTCGTTTGCACTCGTACGCGTCCAACACGAGCGCGAGTCCAGCAATACCACTTTCAATTCACTGCCATGGTTTCTCTCGAGGATTATGACGAGTTTGGTAACTACATTGGTGCGGACCTGGGGTCTGAGGATGAAGAGGAGGTGATAGAGACTGGCTTTGGCGAGGCTCAGTCGCGCGAAGCTGCACCTGCGCTCGAAGGATACGAGGAGGAGCCAATGCAGACAGAGGAAGCCGGCGCGCTCATGGAGGTGGAAGGTAGGCTCTCCTTGATCACAAATAAAGCTATCGATACCAACGTTGCAACCAGAGCCGGTTCATAATGCTGTCGTTCTGCATGAAGACAAGCAATACTACCCTTCTGCTGAGGAAGTATATGGCCCGGAAGTCGAGACCCTTGTGCAGGAGGAGGATGCACAACCGCTTTCCGAACCGATTATCGCCCCCATAAAAGTACGTAAATGGACGGTCGAGGAGAAGGATATGCCCCAAACACGCTTCGACAAAGGGTGCGCCACAAACTCTTTGGTTCCTGCTGACTTTGATCAGAGTATCACGCCAGATTTCTATTAAATATGATGTCCTTCCCCGAGATGGTACGCAATGTCGCGATAGTTGGTCACTTGCATCACGGAAAGACTGCGCTCATGGATATGCTGGTGTTTGAGACCCACAAACTCGTCTGGGATGCAGATAATCCGGTTTGTGAGTCATTTCTTTGCGTGGCTATAACTTATGTTTTTCGACTCCTAGTTAAAATACACTGACACTCATGTCCTATCGCGTGAACGAGGTATTTCGATCAAATCGTCACCAATGTCGTTGGTTTTATCCACCACTGGTGGCAAGTCGCATTTAATGCACTTCATTGATACACCAGGACACGTGAATTTCGTCGACGAAGTTGCGTCGACGATGCGACTAGCTGATGGTATGTTACTAGTGGTCGACGTTGTTGAAGGGGTCTGTCTTCGCAGCCGCAACCCTTTAAGCGAGCTAATGATTGGCACAGATGATGGTTGGCACAGAAACTATAATACGTCACGCCCTTCAGGAGGGCATCAAAATAACACTGCTAGTAAACAAAATCGACCGATTGATTCTTGAGTTGCGCATCAAGCCTACTGATGCCTACTATAAAATCAAACATACCATCGAGGAAATCAACACATTCATTAGGTTGACTTGCTTTCACGCACGAGAAGCTGTCCCGGCTGATCACACTTAACAGTGGTATCGATCCGGACCCTGAGTTGCGTCTCAGTCCCGAAAATGGGAATGTTGCATTTGGAAGTACGGACATGGCCTGGTGTTTTACCCTCCAGTCTTTTGCCCAAATGTATGCAGACACGTATGGTCCTCTCGACGTGTCCGCCTTCGCCAGTCGCCTCTGGGGAGATATATACTTCAACAAAGAGACACGAAAGTTCACTCGGAAAGCATCCGATCCCGAACAGTCGCGAACCTTTGTCCACTTCATCTTGGATCCTTTATACAAGATTTATAGCCATGTACTTAGCGAGGAGACGGACGACCTCAAAGAGACGCTCGCATCGCTCCGAATCACACTGAAGCCCGTGATGTACAAAATGGATGTTCGACCGTTGCTCAAGGTGGTTCTTGACCAATTCTTCGGACCTGCAACGGGGCTCGTAGATATGATCGTCGAGCATATTCCATCCCCGGTGGCTGGTTCATCAGACAAAGTAGAACGGACATACACGGGTCCACAGACGTCTGAACTTGCCGTATCTATGAAAACCTGCGACGCGGAGGGACCTTTGATGGTCCAGGTGACTAAACTCTACCACACAACAGATGCTCAGTCTTTCAGAGCGTTTGGTCGTGTATTGAGTGGAACGTTGCGAAAAGATGCGCAGGTCAAGGTTTTGGGAGAAGGCTATTCGCCAGAGGATGAGGAAGACATGATGAAAGCGACAGTGGAGGGACTTTGGATAAGTGAATCAAGGTAAGGAGTATTTTGAATGGTTGGGCACTTGTCTTCAGGAATTCTCCCAGGTATTTCATCCCAGCCGATGAGGTACCTGCTGGAAATCTCGTCCTCATCGGTGGCGTTGACGCCTCTATCTCCAAAACCGCTACTCTTGCCTCTGTTGATACGGAAGAGGATCTCTACATTTTCCGACCCATCAAGCATATGACCGAATCTGTTCTCAAAATAGCGATCGAACCAATTGCGCCATCCGAGCTCCCCAAGATGCTGTCAGGTCTGCGAAGTATCAACAAATCCTACCCGCTTGCTGCCACCAAAGTCGAGGAGAGTGGCGAGCATGTGCTCGTTGGCACGGGGGAACTATATTTGGATTGTGTTATGCATGACCTCCGGAAGCTTTTTTCGGAAATTGAGATCAAGGTCTCCGATCCTGTTACGAAGTTTTCGGAGACAGTGCTAGAAACAAGTGCACTTAAATGTTATGCTGATACGCCGAACAAGAAGTGGGTCATAAAAACTGCTTTAATACCCGAGGGATATGGCTAACATGATGACAGGAACAAAATTACAATGATCGCAGAGCCTCTTGAAAAAGGGATTGCAGAAGACATTGAACGCGGCAGGGTGACGATGCGCATGACTCCAAAAGAACGAGGAACGTTTTTCCAAGAGAAGTACCAGTGGGATCTCCTAGCTTCGAGGTCAATATGGGCATTTGGACCAGATGACAGCGGACCAAACATCCTGTTGGATGATACATTACCCTCGCAGGTAGTCATGTCCGTCGTTGTGTACGGACGAACCACAGCGCTGATCCTTGCCTGTAGGTAGACAAAAAGCAATTGGGCTCGGTCAGGGACTACATCAGACAGGGGTTCCAGTGGGGTGCACGGGAAGGACCATTATGTGATGAGCGTGAGTTGTGGTACTTCACGCCGTGACGCCTACCTGACGGATGCGCGACAGCAATGCGCAATGTCAAATTCCGCATTTTAGATGCCAGCTTGGCGCAGGAGCCAATCTTCCGTGGTGGAGGACAAATAGTACCTACGGCACGACGTGTATGTTACTCCTCATTCCTGATGGTGAGCTCGGTTTTCCTTCTACCTTGTGTTTAGCTCACTATAAACTGTTTGGTAGGCTACACCACGCCTGATGGAGCCCATATACTACGTCGAAGTGCAAGCGCCAGCGGATTGTATCTCTGCCGTGTATACTGTGCTCGCCAGGCGAAGAGGGCACGTCACACAAGACACTCCCAAGGCGGGTTCGCCGCTATATACTGTCAAGGCGCTTATCCCTGTTATTGATGCCAATGGCTTTGAGACGGACTTGCGTACGGCGACGCAGGGACAGGCGTTTTGTTCCCAAGTATTTGACCATTGGTCTATCGTCCCAGGTGAGTGGGCCGATGGTGTCAGGGGATGCGGTGTTGAGTGAAGCGCCCTAGGTGATCCGACGGACACGAGCATCAAGCTCAGACCATTGGAACCTGCTTCTGGACAAGCGCTCGCGAGGGATCTCGTGCTGAAGACACGACGGCGAAAGGGCCTCGGAGACCCGATAGCGGTGTCCAAGTACCTGGATGACGAGTTTGTGGTATGTAGTATTGTGTTCGTGGTGGTATATACGCTGAACGAAGACTGTAGCTCGCGCTGTCGGCTTCTGGTCATGCTGATTTACTCGGGTAGACGTAGATGTAATTAAATTAGCCTAGCTATAGCTTGTGTGTCATGCTGATGTGGCAAGTGGGTTAGCCGTGAGAGAGTATACGTGGCGTTGTGAGCCGGCCAAGCATTTTAGACCGAGTTTGACGTTGGTCTTTCACTCAACACTTGTCCACTCGCTCCTTTTGCTCAACCGTTTTTCTATCCACAACCGGTCCTTCGTATTAGCAATGCGAAGCGTAGCGCTCTCTGTAGTCCTTGTCGCCGCCGCTGCCAGTGCAAACGCCGCTGACGACCAACCTGTCTTCAAGGTACGTTGCCCCACTCAGGTCGTGTATATGCCCATGTGTGCGTGCCCACCGACACCCATCTAGGCGACGGAAGTCACCGCCCCATTCATTGAGCAATTTACCGATGACTGGGCTGAACGCTGGACGCCTTCCGAGGCCACCAAAAAGACCCCCGTCGGCGGTGAGACTTTCTCCTACGTCGGCGAGTGGAAGGTCGAGGACCCCCAAACGCCTCTCGTCGTTGGCAAAAAGGCTCTCGTCGCCAAGTCCAAGGCTGCACACCACGCCATCTCCGCTCCCTTTGCATCCCCTGTTGACTTTAAGGATAAGCCCCTTGTTGTCCAATATGAGGTGCAGTACCAAAAGGGTGGAAACTGTGGTGGTGGTTATATCAAGCTGCTCGAGGATGGCTTCCAGACGAGCGGTAAGGAATTTTCAGACACCACCCCTTGGGTGGTCATGTTTGGTCCCGACTTGACCTGCCCGGGTAACAAGGCAAGTGTGGGCATACATGTATGGTTGGTTTCTAGCTGACATGTTGTGTTGTAGATTCACTTCATCTTCCGCCACAAGAACCCCGTTACTGGCGAGTATGAAGAAAAGCACCTTAGCGTCCCTCCCAAGCCTACCTTTGGCAAGGACACCAACATTTATACCCTCATTGTCAAGTGAGTTGATTCTTGAGGACGTCGAGATCGATTGTTGACAAAATGCAGCCCCGACAACACGTATGAGGTTCAGTTCAACGGTCAAGTTGAAAAGTCAGGTAGTCTTCTTGAGGACTTTACTCCCCCTGTCAACCCTCCCAGCGAGATCGACGATCCCGAGGACACGAAACCTGCGGATTGGGTTGATACCAAGAAAATTGCTGACCCTGCAGCTGTCAAGGCGAGTGTGATGCTGGTTTCACTCTGCCCAAATGAGACTAAATGGTAAAGTTTAGCCCGATGACTGGGATGAAAATGAGCCCTACGAGATCCTAGATGAAGATGCTACTAAGCCCGAGGGTTGGCTCGATGATGAGCCTAACACTATTCCAGACCCTGGTGAGATCTTAATTTTGGGAGGCGCTCTAATGAGGTTAACGACTCTGTAGACGCCGAGAAGCCGGAGGAATGGGACGACGAAGAGGATGGTGACTGGATTGCCCCCACGGTCCGCAACCCGGCGTGTGATGAGGCACCTGGCTGCGGTGAATGGAAGCGGTATGTAACTAGACACTGCCTCCCCCAAATGATGCGAAAGAACGTGTCTACAGACCCTTCAAGGCTAATCCCAAGTACAAGGGCAAGTGGTATGCGCCTACGATTGATAACCCAGATTACAAGGGCGAGTGGGCGCCCCGCAAGATTGCCAACCCTAGCTTCTTTGAAGATTTAGAGCCGGTCAAGCACCTCAACAAGATTGTCAGTTTTTCTTGTGATCGTTTTCTTGCACTCTGATGCTCAGCCTTTGATCCAGGGTGGTGTTGGTATTGAGTTGTGGACCATGACTGAGGACATCTTATTTGACAACATCTACGTTGGACACTCTATTCAGGA
>JBBPKO010000018.1:131659-155429 GCA_038089295.1 Xerocomus amazonicus
GGGAGGGCGAGATCTGGAAAGAGGTTGCGTATGCCTATGGGCGGAATGTTGGCATCGCATTTCAGGTGGGTGATTGTAGCACAACAGCCATCACGTCTTCTCTAACGCGTCGCTAGCTTGTCGATGACATTCTCGACTTTTCGTCCTCGGCTGCACTCGGCAAGCCAGGCTCAGGGGCTGACCTCCGTCTAGGTCTCGCGACTGGACCGGTGCTGTACGCTGCAGAAGAATATCCAGAGCTTGAGCCGCTTATCTCCCGTGGGTTCAAGGACGCTGGCGATGTCGAACGTGTGAGTTGCTCGACCGCTGCCTTTTTGCATGTCCCTGATCTTCCCACCTTGTTCGGTACGATAGGCACTCGCGTTGATCCATGCATCATCAGGCATTTCCCGCACACGTGATCTCGCACGGGCATACGCAGAAAAGGCGAGGGAAGTGCTGGGAGGGCTTCCCGCGAGTGAGGCCAGGGAGGCATTAGAGGCATTGACGGATGGCGTTGTCCGACGGGCGTGGTGATGGAGATTTGGATCGCTCGGATACCATGCACGCAAAAACACCCACTGCATTTTTCGCTAGACCACACAGAAAATAGAGAACGCCATTTTTTTTTTCTTGTTGTCGCCAGAGCAGCTACAAAACAGTTGTAACGTGGGAAATCAAAGGCAACAGTGTGGCCTCGTCGCCTCCGATCCTCCATCTCAATGCAACCTTTGGCGGCAATTTCCCTCCTTTTCGCAGTCCTCGTCGCCGCCCATGGCGACCACGACAACGCTGGCGAGAACCCGAAGCTCGCCAGCGCAGACTACGCCATCCGTCATGTACGTTCACATTCCAATTTCGGGCGCATATCCCTCATTTCTCCGTGCACAGATGGCTTCGGAACATCACATGTGTGTATCCGCTCTCCTTTCTCTTTTCCTCGCTGTGCAGGGGCGCTGAGCACCGCACATCTAGAGATTCATTCGACCTCGACAGCTTCTTCCAGTTGCACGACCTCAACCGGTAAGTCTCATACTACGCTCCATCACCTTTGCGCGCTGAACTCTCGCGCGCGCACTCAGAGACGGCGTGTGGGACCGCGAGGAAATAGAAGCCATTTACGGCGTCCACCACGTCTATTCCCAGAGGAAATCCAAGGCAAGCACTCTCCCGCTCCCATATATCCCACGTCCATCCTCACGCATCTCAGGACGACATCGAACACCAAAAGAAGGCAGACCACATTGTCAGCACCGTCTTGAAGGGATTGGACAAGGACGGTGACGGCAAGATCACGCCCGAGGAGTTCACCGCCGCAGGGTTCGATGGCCTTCCTTCTTTTGATGACATTGGTGCCGAGGGGCACCACTATGACGTTGAGAGCGGTGCGTTTCTTTTGGCACCACGTTTCAAGGAAGCGTTCACGAACGGTCTACTCCACCAGAGTTCTTCCTTCATCACGAAGGTGCGTTTTTTCCCCCCGGCCGCGGATCCACCCTGCGCATCCTCTGGTTTACGACCTTTCTTTCTTTCTTTCTTTTTCTTTTCTTTGTTGTATTGTAGAACAATACCATTCAACGCCGGAAACGCAGACGGTCGAGTCCTACAACCATCCCGAAGACGTCGAACACTTTGCACACCACGAGACTATCGAACGTTTAGAAGCCGAGCGTGAGGCCAAGTACCAAGGCATCACCGTCGAGGAAGCCTTGCGCGCACACGACGAACCTCCCGCATCACCGAAGCCCAAGATTACGCGAGGTACGCCCAAGCAAGACCCCGCGGTCAAGTACAAGGATATCGACAAGGAGAAGGAGAACCAGTCTGAATGGGGCACTGGCGAACAGGGTTACAAGCAACCCAAGTCGCCGGCAGAGAAGATGAGGTCCGTGTTGCTATCCGAGCGAAGAACCCTCATAGGCTGATTTCTGATCTTGGCCCTACTGAAGGAAAAATCTACCATACAAGGTACGAGAAATGCGCCTGAACCGAGAATGTGAGCGGATCGCTGATTACCTAGGAACGCATGCAGTACAAATTCCGGCGTAATTGGGGCGATTTTTAATCCGTGGATGCTCACCCGAGCGGGGATGTCATGCGCTTGCGCTTTCTTTATGATTTTTATTTCGCAGTCGTACACATTTCTATATACCCTCACTCTCGATTTCATGCTTGCATTTTTCGGCTAGCTATCACTCATATGTCCACGCGCTACCGTTCTCAGGTCGAATGACAAGAGGATTAGATTCCTGCCTGTGCAAGTAAACAGAAAATGAACAAAATAGAAGACAGAGAGACGTATGTACTAGCGAAGAAACGGACAAAACGTACGCCCAGAGATCACATATCTCCACAACTATGAATGATCATCGACCGTCAAACATGTCCTCCAATAGCCCCTGCTCCACAGCCTCCCAATCGACGTTGCCTCCGCTAGCATACACGCTCTCGTACGTCGTGATGCTCACGTTGGCGAAAAACGGCCTCAGATCGCGAACCGAGTCAATCTGTCGCAACGAACTCAACATCGGACGCCGCATCGACTGCATCTCCGCCGCCGACGGAAAGCTGACAGAAGCAGAAACAGACGGAAACGCAACATGTCCCTTGGACCGCGTGCGCTCCTAAAAAAAAAAATGCTTGAGCGAACCAATGCGCATGGGGACAAGCAAGTGTGGTTACGCACGGTGTCTGGGATAGGAAGGCTCCCCACAATGTCCGCAAGCTGGTCAAACATGGCCTCGGGATTCCAGTCGTCTGGGCGGAACACGGCGTCTACCGTGTCCGTCACAAACATCCATTGGTGTCTGTCAACGCAGTTGTTCAGCAGATTCGAGATGCAAATACAAGAGGCCTACATTTGGAACTCGGGGGTTTGAAGGGTAAAAAGAAGGTCCAAGCATTTGCTCGCTGCGAGGATCAGCGGGAGATCCTCAGATTCGTCAGCGGGCACTGTTACAGTAATTTGTTCAAAGATCCGATACTGTAATTCGGTGAACAAGGTTTCGGGGCACGGGAACAGAATACTTGCCAATTCAGTCAAAATCACCGGCCAGAAACTAGTCAAATTGTGCGGGGAGAGGCGGCAGAGAAGGACACGGATGCACAAGAAAACCTCGCTTTGTACTATCGACGAGGGAACATTGCGTAGAGTGTCAACTAATTTCTCCTGGACGCTGGGTAATTGGGTCAAAAAGTGGTTCTTCTCCCCCACGAACAGGACGAGTGACAGCCGTCGCAAGTTCAAAGATCGAACCAGCATCTCGTTCTCTCGGTTGATAAAGATGTTGGTAGACGGCGCCGTAGCAATACGACCTAGATGGGCTCAACCAAAAAGTCTAACAAACGCAAACGTCAAACGCACCTAGCAGCTCACCAAAGGACGTCTTGTCCGAGTCAAACAGGGCTTTGATGATCGGTTTCCATCTGAGAGCAACCGCTGAATTGGATTGAAACAGCCGAGTATCATATAAGATATCAGAAACCGGCGTACGCCAAACCTTGAGCGCAGGAGGCAGCTTCGTGAGTTCTGTTATAATTTCAACTACCATGTTGTCCAAGTCCAATGGGCTGGGTGTACATCAGATACTTCTTTTAAGGTCAATAAAAAAGATTTACCGTGATTTCGCTTTGAGAGCTGGATTGACAATATAGTACACAATGTTGCTGCAGACACTTGCCACCCTGTCGTTATCCACGAGGAATTTCCGTAAGCTGGGAACTACTGCTGTCGCGATAAAATCGATGACCTGATTAATTAGAAATAAGCACCTTCGATCAAATTACTACCACGGTGTCTTACCTGGGACGGCAGCTCGTTTCCCCACGACGGCTTGGCATTGTCTTGCAGAGATACTGCGCTCAAGTTGACCTTCTCGTTCAACTTTATATCTGCAACTGAAACGCAACCCCAGTGAACGGGCTTCTCACTATCGGGTAAACCTCACCTCCACGGGGTGCTGGCGACGATCGACCATTCACCAACGAGTCCTTCGTCGTTCGTTTGATCCAACTTGAAGGCTCTGTCGTCCGGCCGACAAATGTCACGCATGAGTCAAGAAGCTTTCCAAACGTTTCTTGCAGGTCTTTCTTGATCCGCTTATCATCCATGGCCGTGGTCTGCGTGACTTTATCACCCAACACACACAGACACCTACAGCTGCTCGTCGAATCATGCAATAGATCAATCAAATGCCTATCTTACCTGAGAGTTAGATAGATTTGGGAGCGAAACTCTCGGATGTTGGAAACGACATCCTTTGCTAGCTGCATAAACCTGCCCCAAACCTGGAGGGCCAAAGGCCCTTCTAACCGCGAAAGGTATTGCTCCAAGAACTTGAATAATGTACTATCAGACCTGCAAACGAGGGCTGTCAGTTGCTCTGCAGACTACTGGTCGCCTGCAGCCATACTTACACATCTGGGTTTATATATCTCCGGTTCTTCTCCGCACCGTTTGATGATCGGATGACAATGCTCTCGCATATCATCTGTACAGCAGAGTGGGCACTCGCAATCAGGATGTCGACCAACTCGAACGCAGCGCTCTCGGCCAGCTTGGAGTCCTTGGAATGAAGCGTAGGATCGCGATCCCAACAACTGACCACTCCCTCTAGCACTTCTGAAGGATAGGCCCGGAAGAGGTATTCTAGCACCCTCCGACAGCGGCCTCGCACTCGACCATATATCATCACTAACGAGTCATCTTCAGAACGCTTTGAACTTGCGCTCGTCCAGATGAGTTTAACCCATATCGTGAATAAAACGCGAACCCCATCGTTGAGCGAACGGAAGCCGGGGGTGTGGACCTGTACGACTAAGATGAGCCTCGAATTTCTAATCAGAGTAGACTTACCGCAACCTGATCTTCTGAGGGCAATATGGATTCACCAGTAAACACATTCGAGACATAGCCGAGAATGCCGCTACTTTCCCCACCAGTCTTCTCATTGGTTGGCGTATCCTCATCCTGGTGTGTCGTGTCAGAATGATTGGCCAAACCCAAGACAAGTAATCGCTCCAAAGTGTTGAGCAGCATGACGAACTCCGCATCGGTTGCAATGCCTGTCCTTATACTCGGCGGTCCCGGCTGATTGGCTCGAATAACATCATTCAACAACGATCGAAGCTGTCGACAGATACAATCAACCAGGGGAGGGATCACCCCTTGAAGTGCGGATTGGAATTGTGAAATCGCCGTGAGCACGAAGTCAAGCCAATGTTGCTGCACGGGTCGGTTGTGAGGCACAGCAATTCCATCCACCAATGTTTGCGTCAACAGAGAGTTTACTGTGTACGCTTTCTTTCCTAAGATCTGGGGGCCTTCAGAACTGCCTTGCTCTTCGACACTAGCCTGAGTGATGTGAATCGAGGAAGCTGAGATCAACGAATGAAGAATGCGGAGAAGCTTGTTCTGGAGGTCAAGCCGCTTCAGATGAACCAAAAGATACAATTTTCCGATGATAATGGGTTCTAGTGTCTCAAGAGTAAGAAGATCGACCTCTCCACGGGCAACAATAGCTTGCAAGATATCAATAGACATCGACTGAATCATAGCGTTCAAAGGCTCCATTATTGGTGCATTCTGCTCATTTGGCTCTGACTGGACGAATCTATGTAAAGTGAGGACGCATAAGGGCATTATATGACGTATGCGCATACCGCGAAAGTAAGTCGATCAGAGCGTCCAGGAAACTGGAACTTGTATCGAAGAGTGCTGAACCAGGGAATCAATATACCCGAGAACAAGAAACTAAGGAGTAATGGTAATTACCAGACTCCATTCTGTCTGCCAGCGGCTGGTATTGAATCCGCTTAATTGGGGTACTTCGGGCAGTTTTTGCGAATCCTTGACCACCAAATTGGACGATACAGTGTAGGATCTCGAGGAGGTGGTGGACATAACGTTGATCAAATTTTTGCTCGTAAATGTAACCCCGAATCTCCTTGCCCCTGATCTTTACCACGGCGGGTTTCCGTCGAATGTTGGGATGAAGTAAATCATAGAGGACCGGTTCCAATATCCTGGGCCAACATGGTCAGTGTTGGTTAAGGAAACCAGTCCTGCACGCGTACCGTATATAGGACCTGAGATTACATCTCATCCACGTCTCACCAATTCGACGCGAGGTGGGACAATCTTGTTTCAATGTTTCCAGAGCAATCATTAGAGGAGTTTTGAAGCGGAATCCGGGCAAACCGTCATCATCTATGTGAAACAAAGTTCAGCGTCTCTCTACACTTGAACTAACTTAAATAACCTGTCAATCTCCACAACACACCAAACGCTTCGAATGCATCATGAGCAACGCGCGGTTCTCGAGAATTCATGCTTTTGGCGATTATCGACTCAACGAAGTGGGGGCCAGTCGTTGATTCCAACGTCCAAATAAGGCTGACGGCACGAGCATGAAAAACTGACCAATCTTGATGTAGAAACCTGAAGAGCTGAAATACAGTCAACACATCCACCACATACTAAATAAAAAACATTGTTGACCTTCTTCACCATTCGACTGACTACTTGTTTCTGGTCTGCAACAAAGTTTGGCACAAGCTTGGACGACCGGTGAAGTAATACAAGAATAGAGATACAGCCATCCACCAAATTGAAGTCGATGTTCTAAGAAAGGAACTAAGCCTATAACGTAAAAGGAGAAAGCATCCTCACCTCAATGTCTAGACAATCCAGTATGTCACTAGCCCATAGCGATGGATTCCAAGAAACCTCAACCGAGGGATCAGAAGATTTTTCAACAAACTGAACAAGTTTTTCAAGCAACAAAAGAACATGCGAGTATGATGTTCTCAGAAATGAACTGACATCTCGTTGCTGAACCACGGTCCGCGCACAAATTTGACTAAACGCAAATGATTGCTCGACGACAAGTGTTAAAGGTGTGGCGGAATGGCTACGAGAGATGGACGAAGGAACATCGATGCCGTAGAAGGCTGAACCGAATGCTAAGGAGCTAGATATCGATTCCAGCGCTGAATCTTTTAGATTTGGACGTTGCTGCAGAGCTTCAAAGGAAATGTGTCGTAATATTTCGTCTTGGAGTATGAAACACTCTCGTACGGCGGGCGATACGACACGTGTCGAGTCCTCTTGGACATATACCTGAGAGAAGGTAAATGTTGCAAAACCACAGCAATCTAAACTCTCACAAGTAATGACTCCATCAAAGAAGTAAAAATGATAGGCAAATGAATGCTCTTGACCTCTTCATCTTGCATGGGGAGGGAACGGAGTAGGAACAGCGTGAGGTTGATAGCCTGACAACATTATCAGTGGCAAGGAGTAAGCCTATCTCCATGACTTACTTCTAGCTGTTGTTCACTGGAATTAATAGTATTTAATATAGCTTTAAGCAAGTGCTTCCAGAGTATGGTGGGCTCTACAGCCTCCAGCATGGTACTCGCGGTCATAGTGATCTGGAACCGCCCAACATCAATAAAGATAAAAAGTTCAAGTAAACGCCATACGTCTTCTCTCGTCTCCGATTCCATAGTGAAGTGCTGGCGGAGCGCTTTGAGGGCATCGTATATTAAGGCTTCAGTCAGGGGGTAACCAATCTCCCATTTGTCGAGAAGGGAAATAAAAATCTTGAAGGGACGCGACTCAGAGTACTCCCCGGAGGGGCTAAACATCTCGCTCTGGTGTGTCGAGTAAGACCCGCCTCTAAATAAACGAATCTCTCACCTTCAATGTAGCGCTCAACAGTTGTAGTGCGTGTTGCTGTAGATACGTGGATTGAACGTCGCTCTTTTCATCCGGTCCCAATAACCATGTATATAACCGTCTGTTTAACGACAAGTCACGCCTCAGGACGACGCCAATGGCCGCCTTCATAAGTATTGAAGCATCTTCCGGTTTCGCACGTTTAATGGCTGCGCTATCAACCCGCATGGTCTGCAGTAGCATATCCAAGGCACTCCTGCGGACCAAAAGGTTATCATCTTCCAGTGCAGCCGCGAAAGCTCTGATCATCAAACCAACGTCACGCCCGACGATCAGCGTAATGTCTGAAACGATTCTGTTAACGGAAAACAATGCACTCATCATTTGCTCACCTTCGTCAGCATGTAATCGCGGCAGGCGTCGCGACAAAAAGTTGAGAGCTGTACCCCGGGCGGACGGCATTGTGATCAAAACAAGCCATAAGTTCTGCATAAAGAACACAGGTGACACCGTGCCAGATAATCGGTCCAAGAGACCTAACACCTATTCGTAATGCAATTATACTTTACACAGGTTGGCAAGAATGTTCATACCTTGTCGAAAAATTCACCGGTTTCCTCCTCGAGCCCGGGAAGTAAGGCGAGGATGAACGACTTCATCACGGGCCGCAGATCATGCTGAAGGGGCAGATAGTATGTGTCGTAAATGTTGAGCAGCGTGGGCTGGCCAACCCATGAGCAGGATGCCAGGCGCAGAGAGGTAGAAGTCTGATCAAACCTTGACTGACGTGGAGGCGTACTCAAAGAACGGAAACAACCCTGATGACCAGAGCGGAAGGTCACGTTTCAACCCCTCAGTCTAGCGTCACCTAATCAGGATATATGTGCTTGTTCTCGTGTCGAGTCACTTACACCAAGGACTGAAAGGATGTGGGTGTATACATCAAGAGCCCGTTGATGTACGCCAGTAGGCAGGGCAGGGTTCAGGCACTGGGAGAGACGTTTGGCGACAATGAGTTTGTGCGGAATCTCCTTGAACTGGAGGTAGGATTGAAAGGTCTGTCGCAAGCAGTTAGTTATATTCGATGTATTACGCGGGTACACACCTTGAGTAATTGTTTCAAGAACGCTATGCAGTCTGCCCACTCATGTACATTGTCAAAGGCATTCAAGCACTTTTCGACCTGTTGTGTGTACTTTTTGTATTTCGGGTCGGATGAGTAGGAATGTTGAACGGGTGCTGCACGGATGTCATCATGCAAAGAATCGCCGGCTTCAAGGACGGAAGCTCACCCCGTTGAGCGGATTTAATGGATGTCTGTGCAGGTGTTTTTCGGTCTGCTTCTTTGACCTGGGCGGTCTTTGCAGACATTTAGGTGTCTCGAGCAAGGCGAGATCACAAGCGTTGCGGGGGACGACGCGAACTGCGAAGTCGTACTTGGCTTGAATTAGCAGTGGTCACACACGTGACTCGTTTAACCGAGCGCGAGCGCCGAATAGCAAGTGGCCTTGTCTGACCCAACCGAGTCCCTTCACTCCGTTCCACCACTCCTTCGCGGCCATCATCGCTCTGTCCTGCGTCTGCACTCGCTCTACTCCAAGCCATGTCCCTTCCGCACACTTTATCACCAATGATCTCCTCCCAGATGCATAGTAAGCTGTACCGGGACACTCGCATACGACAGCATCTGGGGCTGCTACCACTTCCAGACCCGCGATCACTACCCCTCGCCCATCAGGGAGAGCCGCTGGTATCGTCAGGCTACGTTGATGCCCGATGGCGCGTTCAAGTCGCGTAATAGCAAGCGCCGTTTGAGTTGCAAAATCGATCATCGAGTCTTTGGCGGTGATGAGAGGTGCATGAACCGTAGCTGATGTCACAGCCTCTTGCGGGCTGCTTTGGGCCTGCCATTTCCAACCTCATGAGCTTTCTTCGCGATCAAGCTGAACTAGGGTACTACCTGTCCAGAAAGCATGTCACGTAGGACTTTGACCAGAAGCGCTCCACCCGATATAGCAAGAATGTCTTGCATGTGGAGGAAATCGGCATCCTCGGGTACGTGCTGTCCGAGTATATGCCGTGATGTCCCAACTCAACAACACCGGCCACTCACCATCCGTTCAACAGCCCAAACACCACCTCCATCCACTGGCTTACCCGCCCTTCGGCTCACCTCGCCCATCTCGATGATACATACACCCGTTTCTCGTTCGCCGGCCATCAACGCGCGTTGAATCGGTGCAGGTCCGCGATACGCCGGAAGCAGACTTGGGTGCACATTCAACCGCTGGGTACCGGGAAATAGACTTAGGACAGATGTTGGAAGGATCCGACCAAAGGAGGCTGTGATGAGAAGGTGGGAGGCATTATGGAAGCTCGAACCGTTCACATGTGGAATAAAAGGTCGCGGGGGCTATCATTTGGAGATTATCCTACGTGCACGCGAATGAATGAAAGACGCCAAACTCACTAGCCACTTTTTGAATGCGGTCTTGTCTTCCGGGATCGTATGCACTGGGACTTCCAACATCGTCCCAACCGTCTTGAGCGGTGCTGTGATCAGTAAGGCACGAGACTACAGAGAACAAGGTAGCGAACTCACATACGTCTAATTGCGAGCGTCTGCGACCAGTCTTTACATCAGGGTTTGTAACTATATGAAGGCTTCCCCAGACGTCTGTTTATACGAAATGTCAGTGGCCCGACAACCGGAGCAGGTGCATACACAGTCCTCCTTCTCACAAGTCCCCTTTATGTTTGAGACTCACCTTTTGCATTGTAGACTTCTCTGAACACCGTGCACGAGAACAAGTCGCGTCCAAAGAAAAGAATTTTGAATGGCTCTTTCGTGAATGGTTGTACACCCTGCCAAGACGAAAACAGCCGTGAAACTACATTGAGATCGTGTCGAACACCGCGGGGCTGAAAAGCTCGCGCTCGTGCTGGTCTGGTTACACCCTTGAAGCATGTATCCACCAAAGTTCTGTTGCAGGAGAGAGCTTGGGAAGCCGCTGAAACGAGATGGCTATGACAATGTAGCATGCCCACGCGAGATGACTTCCGTAGGTTCCTTTGTTGCAAGACTACGGGAAAAATTCTAGCAACTATCCGAATGGTAAAGTAGGCTAATAAGTTAAGAAATATAACTGCAAGAAGGTAACCAAGGATATGATACCGTGTATAATCGGACTGGCAATGATGCACAAACGACAGTAGAAACAACGAAAACAAAAGCCAATCTATGATACCGTAGATACACTGGGAGGTTCCCGAATGACGACCTCAGAGTCGTCGCCGGCTTCAGATGCAGGTCCCGTTATAATATTGCGCATCTTGGTGGGAGCCTTGGTGGTATGTGGTTCTTGAACTATGGATCCTGAACGAGAGGGTGCTGCCGATATCCCTGCAGAGCCACGAGCCACTTTAGATTTGCCAGTCTTGCCTAGTGCAGGGGCAGATATAGAAGTGACAGATTTCGGAATAGCAACCTTGTCTGTATCTGGGGCCTTGGAATTTGCAGCTGCTGAGGCCATTGCTGCAGCGGTGGCAAAGTCCGATTCCTTGTCTCCAACCCACGAGCGAGCAAACCAGCGACCACCCGCAATACCTCTAATTTCTCGATTTGCAATCCTCCACTGACGAACTTTAGCACCACTCCGGTCCAAAGGCTGCATGGCCGCAAACCCAGTTCCGATTTTCGGAGGTGGCTGGACCGGGAAAGGTTTTGAAGGGAGAGGATATACTGGTAAAGGAAGGGGTGCGGTCTCTCCTGGTTGTTCAGGTACAGGGGGCGGGGGCGGGGGCGGTTCGACTTCCTCTGGTTCGGGCGAAGGGAGGTGCGAAACAGGGAATGGCGAAGACGGGGCTGTGATTGTGTGTGCTAGCAAAAAAAAAATGAGGGCGGGTGAGAGACAACATAAACATTGCTCACTTTCACTCATTGGGGTGTCCTCGACTGGAGGAACTACTAAAGCCTTGGGTCCCCTGCAGGCACGAGTTGTCAAAGTGGCCCCCTGGCAGACTAAATAACAACATACTTTGGGGGCACTTTGATTTTGGGTTTGGATGGTACAGTTGTTTTGCGGGGGGCTGCCTTTTTCTTGGGTGGTGGTTTCTCGGGCACAGTAACTACGCTGATGGTCTGCTCATTGTCGTTATCTGGTGGTTCCGGTGGTTCTATTAGCAATGGTAGATGGGTCCCGTGAGCAACGACGTAAAGAACAAGGAGAAAAGGCTCGCCATCGGGCTTCTTGTCCTCCTTATCCTGTTTGTCGATCTTGCGGGGACGTGATGGCTTCTTTGGTGGTGCTTTGCGCTTCGTTCCCGCTGACACTGGGATGGATGGGGCTGGTTCATCATCATCGATCAGCTGGTCCTCTTCCTCTTCCTCGTCTACCTCCTCTTCACTTTGGGGTCGCGAAGGTTGGTTCTGTAGTGCACTCTTCCGTGCCGCGGGAACGCTCGGGGACGACGATTTCCCTGAACCCTTCTTGTCGTTCAGCAGTAACTTGACCCTAGGCTTTGAGCCCCGGGAGGGTGGTGGGGTGCTTTCTTCTCGCAGAGTTGAGATCTGGGGAGCGTCCATGTCAACGTCGTCGTTCATGATGACTGGAAGGTGTTTGGGCAGGCTTGGGGAAAGAAAGCGGGACAAACCCGAGTCGTTTGAGTTCGTGTGACCTGCGGCGGGTTCTAATCGTTGTCGTTCGTTGTACCTTCCACAGTCAACATCTCTGAGATTGTCCTTTCTTCATTTTTTTTCTCACAGATAGTGGACGCAGTTAAGGACATAACAATATAAACTTAAGCAGGACAACCGGTTGCAGATACTCGAGTTCACGACACTACGGGATTACTTTTGAACGGCCGTTCCCTGAAAGCTTGAAGCTCAAAGGCATCTTCAGGACAGGTTCAAGCTAACTTTGCTTAGTCAGCAAAGAATACCGACTTGCTCCGCCAACTCTGCACTTGACTTGAGTGACCATCGTTCACAGGTAAGTCGGTTCAGATGACTTCTGGCTACAAGAACAGGCTCATTCTCAGCTAGCCATCCAGCGCTGAAATTCTCTCTCTTTCCTTCACCAAACCAGTCCTTCCGAGTCTGTCAATGTCGTCGACGTTGAACGTGTGTAATAACCTGCCTTTCAGCCTCTCAGACACTGGTTAACATTTTCGTGTCATCTATACATCGTGATAGGTTGCCCGTTATACTGCTTTGGTGTCAGGCATATTCTATGGCATCTATCACCACCGTTCCCTGCAAAAAGCTCATGATCAAGAGAAGGAAAACCACGCGATTCACCGCCGCGAACAATTAATAGCACAGGCCAAGGATGCATGGCGTCAAAAGAAGGAGAGTAGTGCTAAGGCTG
Organism: Xerocomus amazonicus; assembly: GCA_038089295.1. Taxonomy (NCBI): domain Eukaryota; kingdom Fungi; phylum Basidiomycota; class Agaricomycetes; order Boletales; family Boletaceae; genus Xerocomus; species Xerocomus amazonicus. The sequence continues at coordinate 144,689 of JBBPKO010000018.1, forward strand.
ATGGTGGTAGGTCACACCCTCATCCGTGAACGCCGTGACGTTGCGAGTTCCCTCTTGCATTCTTACCCTCCCTTGTCCACGTCTCTGGCGTTTCTGCTACAGTGATCACAGACCCCGAAAACCCACGTTTCGATTTGGAGAGACTAGTCGCTAAATGGGAAAAAGAGTATCAATAGAATTTTCATCTCGTCTCTTCAACTATACCTTGCTAGGGAACACCTTTTATTGAGCAAGGTCGAGAGCGGCTACTTTGCCAAGGACACTAGATACGCACTGTCGATTGTGTCTACATAGTAAAGTCGCGAGAACACGAACATTTGGTGTTTGTGACGACGGAAGTACTTGATCTAGACGCGACGCGTCCTGACCAAAAAAGCTCTATCTTCAAGCACTCGTTTACCTCGTCCCGACCCATCAACAACACACGATTGAGTCACATCAGTAAATTGCCCAACATTGTAAGGAAATGAAACCAATGGTACAGGATGAGGACATGGAAGACGACCTCGCTGCAGAGGAGGAGAACAAACTAATCAACGAGGTGGGTCGTACCGGCGTTCATATTCAGCGTCGAGATCTGAGGTACTTTCCTCTCGCAGGAGTACAAAACATGGTCAATAAGATCATTCCGTCTTGCAGTACAATAACTTATTCGTATATTTTCTGTTACCAGGAAGAAGAACGCGCCATATCTGTATGACCTTGTCATCACTCACGCCTTGGACTGGCCCAGCTTGACATGTCAGTGGTTCCCAGACAAAGAATCGTTCGTCTTGTATTATTCTAGCACTCCTTCCCCTCACGTCCCGCTTTTTAGTCCTTCAAACAAGTCGTATACCGTCCACAGGTTGCTGCTGGGCACGCACACCTCGGGCCAGGCGCAAGATTACCTTCAGATCGCTACCGTTCATATACCAAAGCGCGACGGCCCTTTGGCGGACAAACTCGATCGCAGCGACTACGACGATGAACGTGGCGAACTCGGCGGACACACTATCCCCCCGCAACCCCGCATCCAGATCATTCAGAAAATCAATCATCCGGGCGAAGTGAACCGGGCGCGTTACATGCCTCAGAACCCTGACCTGATTGCCACAAAGACAATATCCGGAGAAGTATTGATATTTGATAGAACAAAGCATTCGAGTGAACCAGAGCGAGGAGGTGCATGCAAGCCAGATATAAAGCTCGTGGGGCAGACAAAAGAAGGGTGTGTTCAATTGGACCGTTTGTTTTCTGCAGGGCTGATGAGTGTAGATTCGGACTAGCCTGGAACCCGGTGAAAACAGGACATATCCTCGGCGCATCCGAGGATATGACGGTCTGTCTATGGGACGTAAATTCATACACCAAGGCGAGGAACACCATCGAGCCCGCAACTATCTACAAAGGCCATACCTCCGTTGTTGGAGTAAGTGATTTATCATTGGACTTACTGGCGCCAGCATGTATGTCTTCGTATGACAGGACGTTGATTGGCATCCAACGAAAGAGAACGTATTTGCGAGTGTCGGTGACGACAAGTTGCTTCTTTTGTGTGTATACCCAGGGTCTCGTCGCGCAAATACTTACGTAAGGTATAACTAGGTGGGATACGCGATCTCCAGCAGAACCGACTACAAAAGTACAAGCCCATGATCGAGAAATCCTTGCCTGTGCCTTCAATCCTGCGCAAGAGAGTCTCCTTATCACTGGGAGCGCAGACAAAGTAGGTTAGGAGATTGTTTGCTGAATGTGCATTCTACACTTATTTTTTAGACCATTGCATTGCACGATATCCGTAACACCTCGAAGAGGGTGCACATATTCGAATCACACACCGACGAGGTCTTGCACCTCGCATGGTCACCCCACGTTGCATCTGTGTTTGCTTCTGCATCGAGTGATAGACGCATAAATGTTTGGGATCTTGCACAGATTGGTGTCGAGCAGACCCCTGATGACCAAGAGGATGGACCTCCAGAACTCATGTTTATTCACGGAGGCAAGTCACTCCAGTCCACATTTACCGCGCCACTCGTTCATGGGCTGAATTCCGCAGGTCACACCGCACGACCGTCTGATTTCTGTTGGGCACCTGGCATAGGCGAACAGTGGACCACAGCGAGCACATCTGAAGATAATATTGTCATGATCTGGCAACCGACGGCACGAATCTGGGCAGGGGACGAGGTCAGAATTGATGAAAAGGAGCTCGAGGGCGATGCCATGGAGGGCGTTGAGGAGGTTGGTCCTTCGGGCACAGCCACGGGTAGCAAGCGGGCAGGAGGTAGTGGGGCGGCGAGTGCGAGGAGCCAGAGCATGAGTATCAGTGCAACAGCCAGCAACTCGGGGGCCGATGTTGAGGAAGACAGTTAAATATTAGTAGACTTGTGACGGAATGTGTCAAACAAAATATGCAACGACCAACCGACGCCCTAACACGTAGTGGAACATAACTGGGGAACACTGGGATCATGACACGACATTATAGAAATAGAATCCTGGCCAGTTCGAATAGGACTGAGTGGTACATGTCAGACGACGAGAATGACATCGCTGCTCAGATACTCGCCTCCGCCTATGACGACAAACAGTACGATGCCAAGGGCCCATAAGCTAACCGGGCTCCGTTTGGACAACTTCTCTTGCCGTGAGGGCTTGGCTGCTTTCTTGCCTGCCTTGACTGCATTGGCGAATTGAGCGTTCTTTTGCCGCAACTCAAATTGTGTAGGCTAAATGCCACACGGGTTTACACACATCTCGACATCAGGACACAGAAAACGCACCATTTTTACTGTGGATGAAAAACTGTTGACTGAATGAACGACGCGTGCAGAATGATATAAGAAAACTGGTTATTGGTGGTGTGTTACAATTGCAATGGTGACGTGCATGTTTGGCAACAGCTTTAGATCCAAACAACCGTCAGGCTTACCAAAGCGAATGGGTCATCATCAAAAGAAAACATCACTCAAGGCGACGCTTCGATCCCAACAATCTAGACTGAGAGCCAAGGGAAAGGCAGAAAATGCTGCCAAAAATTCTGATCACAGACGAAAACACGCCATGAATGGAGCCAAGGACAAGCGACCCGCTCGGCCACCAACCATACCGTTCACCCCTACAGACAAGATCTTGCTTATAGGGGAAGGAAATTTTTCGTTTGCACGAGCCTTTGTAATAGATAGCCCTGCGCCTCTGGAGCATCTTGTGCCCGTCAACATCACAGCAACGTCGTATGACACGGAAGAAGTTTGTTTTTCCAAGTATCCAGATGCGGAGGCCAATGTGAGCACTATCAAGCAGCGCGGTGTCGAGGTGCTTTTCGGGATCGATGCAACCAAACTGCAGAAACATTCTATTTTGAAGGGCAGACGATGGGATCGTATTGTTTGGAACTTTCCTCATGCAGGTATACAGTACTTGATCGTTATGTTGCGCGTCTCATTTACTCTCTCGTTTGTACAGGAAAGGGCATTACGGACCAGGACAGAAACATCTTATCAAATCAGCGTCTTATATTGGACTTCCTTCGTTCCGCACCAAACTGCCTAACACTCGGGCAGATACCAGTCATTCATCCTGCTCGCAGGTGTAGACAGCAGAATGACGACGACGACGAACCTGGGGAGGGTGGCACCTCGGGATCTGATACAGACACAGCAACGACCTCCCAAACAACCAAAACTCGCAGAGGAACAGTGCTCATCACACTCCGAAACGTTCCTCCGTACACGGAATGGTATGTTACCTTCGGCACATGTCTTCGCCAGTTGATGTGTCCGCAGGGATGTTCCACGGTTGGCAAAGTCCCCCCCTAACCCCACGAGGATTGGTGAACAGCCAAACCCAAGGTACAAACTCCTGCGGTCATTCGTGTTCCATAGATATATGTGGAAGGGCTACGAACACAGGATGACAAAAGGTGAGAGAGCGCAAGGTCATGGAAGGACAGGTGAAGGAGGGGAGGATCGGACCTGGGAGTTTTGTTTAGAATGATGAGGTCTGCGTCCTGGGGTAAAATAGAGTTATAATTGTACGCCTGCCTGTCAATACTATGATGATTGCGCTTCTGGACTTTGTCCCTCTTCTAAACCCCTCTTGAACCCTTCCAGAGTCCTGGCCAGCTTGCCTCCACTTGCTTCGCTGAGCACTGCTGCGAGTTGCATTGCAGGTGTACTGAGCAATCCAACTATTTGAGCCCTCAGCGTGTCTAGGGTTGGTAGTTTTGCGACATCCTTGACCCCAACGGCGGTAAATACGCGCCCCTCAACAAGTGCACCCATGACCCTGAGTTCAGGTGATAGTACCGGCCTGACCTTGGGAACTGGTCTCCCAGGGATCCAGTCCGAGTCCTCTTTCCCCTTTCCCTTGCTGGGCGCTTCCCCTGTGTCTTTTGCCTGTCCTTTCTTTGGAGGAACTACACGATCGATAGCGCGAATGATGGCATTGAGCTGTGGTGGGCTCAGCGAAGGCAGAGTGAGAACAGCAAAGCCACCCTCGACGAGTTTTGCAATCTGTTTTGTCTTGTCCGCGTCTATAGGGGAAAAATCACGCAGGGCAACGCCAAAGATGGACGTCCGCATGATCGTGAGTGTTGGATGTTCTGCAGGGACGGGCGACGGGGAAGGCAAAGCAAGTGAGGGTGCGAATCGCGTGCTTGCAAGCTCGATCTCTCGTCGAAGTTCCTGCATTTTTCGTGCGGTAAAGTCTTTGTGTTGTAGGAGTACGATGGGTGCATTGGTGCTTTGCGCTAGCATGCGGGAGTACTGGTTGTAGAGGTAGGTTTTCCGATCACCGTAGCGACGCGGGACTGGTTTGCCCTCGTATACAACGGGAGGATCGATGGAGACGACATAGGCGCGGGTGAAGAGACGCGATGTCGAGGAGAAGCGGTGGGTTGCCAGCGTGAGCATGGTGGAAGAAAGAGCCCGTGCGCGTCCAAATTGGCACGTGAGCAAGATAAGTCACATGGTGTCACAGGGTGATTCTGTCACGCGGACTTTGTCTCTTGCTCTCGAGTGTATTCATTCGTAATCGTTGTGGTTAGGACGTGCCGAGCTCAATGTCCGTCCGTTCTTTAGTACAACTGCGTTTATTGACCCGAGCAATCCTAGGGACGACGACGATGCTTTTCTGTATGGTGAGACGGGCGCGACGGTGGTAGTGACCTCTGGTAAGAACAGCTTCGGCTTAAACTCTCGGAGGCTCCGAAAAAGAGTCTTCGCCCGCTGTATTTTTGTTCACTCAATATCATCAATTTTTTTAACAATCCTCCGCTACGTGTGATCAGTGTCGCAACCGTGAGTCTTCTTGAGCGGGTGAGCCCTCTGGCTGTCGTTGAAATCTTTGTTACAGTGTCCCAGTCGAGGCTGTGAAGCCGTCCAACGGTGTACTCGAGAACCTGGAAGCCAAGGCCGAGGAAGAGCCTCCATTTGGTCCACCGCCCGGTATGGACGAACAAGAAAACGAAGAAGAAAACGGTGAAAATGGCGTTGTAGATGAAGAAGAAAGTGAAGAGGATGTATGTACTTCGTGACGGTCTATATGCGCCCTCACGTTCATTTGTAGGACATCGAGATCATCATGGAACCAACTTTACGCTCTCTTGATTTTCGGTGAGCATACACCTTTGTGTGTCGCATTTCGCCTTCCAGCTGACCCTAATTGAAATGCAGACATCAGAATACTGCGGGGCGGTCACTCCAGTCCCGTCCTTCAACCCAGACGAGTAAACGTATAATAGTTCTCTTGGTTTCTACTCTTATGCTCACGTTTCTGAAGCCCCACCTTCACAACTTACCACGGAATACACCCCTCACGAGCGGGGTGCCCCAGCAAAACCACCTCCGTTACCCATGGGCTCTACACCTCCCGTACCTCCCCCATCTGCAATGGATGCTCGCGTTGAGGATGGCCCGGACCCATCTACACTCCCTCCTGCTACTGCCCCTCCTTCGCATCCCTCAATAAATCCAGATTTACCTGGTATCCTTGACGGCCGCTCTATTCTTGAAGTCGATCTGAGTGCCATGGCTGAAAAACCATGGCGTCGGCCAGGTTCAGACATTAGCGATTGGTTTAACTACGGCTTTGATGAGATTTCTTGGGAAGCATATTGCTACAGAAGACGAGATCTAGGGGACCTTGCAAATGTACTCAAGACTAATGTGCTAGTGCGTGCTCAACGGTTGCGGCACCGCAAAAGACTAACCTTGTCACGCAGAACTTTGCAGCCATGCAGGAAGACCAACTCACAGCATTGCCTCCAGATCTGCGCACGATGGTAATGACCGGCGCTAATGCAATGATGAACAACAGCTCCAATGCGAACATGATGGGCCCCAACGTCGGAATGAACGCCATGATGGACATGTCTGGCATGGGAGCAATGAACATGTCGATGGGCATGGGCATGAACGGTGATATGGGTTTGCAGATGCAGGGTGGAGGGCCCATGATGCAAGATGGCTCCGGTCCCGGCCCTGTAGGACCTGTCGTGGCGAATGGAACATCCGAACAGGGGGTGCAGATGGGCATGCAGGACGGTTATGGGGGTGGCCCCGGTCCCGGCATGATGGGAATGGGAATGAACGCTGACTACGGTATGCAGGTATGGATGAGTCCCTCTTATTTCTAGCTACACATAATGAAATCCGTGGCGTTCACGCGGTCACGCGTTGTTCTTAAGCAGGAGCAAGGGCCTATAGGACAAGGGATGTACGGGACCATGGAAGGCAGCTCGACCCCTGTGACAGTGCCAGTGCAAACGCCTGTTCAGGGACCTACTCCGACACCTGGACATGTCCGTGGAGCACCTCCGATCCAGTTTCGTGGGAGGGCAATGGCTCAGGGATTGCGTGGACGTGGCGGTTTTATTGGACGTGGAAGGGGACGATATGATGGTCGTATGTCACTTGTACAAGTTATCATAGCACCTCTGATCTTCCCCCCTCAGCACCACAAGGACCTGCTAGACCGGCATCCCCGTTGCCCCCGGGAGTTCCAACTGGACCTCGGAATCAAAATAGATACAAAGACAGGGATGGGAACGCCCCTGCGGTCGAGGGCTTGGATTATGGTGGCACTGCCAAGGATAGTAGTACTAGAACGCCCTCGCGGGAACCAGAGGATCGTGGGCATGCCAGGTGAGTATACCTTCCTGACTGTCGCATATGAGTGCGGTCTCATGTCGTGACAAGGAAGCGTCGCATGTCGCCAGGCTTGGATGACAGTCGCGGATCTAAAAGGCGCTGAGCTATTTTACTATGTATATGACTGACCCTTTTATTGTACAGCACCCCTGGTAAACATTACCTGCAATGACACTGAGCTTCATTCCCGTTCGTATTGTGTGATACAGAAGCACTCCTTCGGGCGCGTGATACATACGTAAATACACAATCAACTCTGCAACCAAAAAAATACTATACTCGACGAAAAAGGAATCCACGTTCGCATGACTCGTACATGAATACGCAACCAGCTCTGCGACCTTTAGATGTCGCTGAGATTGTTTCGTTGATAGGGGCCTGCTGCATGCAACGGAAGCTGCTTTCACGAATCAAACGATTTACAGCACAACTTTGACGTCGGGCACCACCAGATACGTGATCCCGGAGGCAAGTGAACCTCGCTTTGCAAGACGGAGACTATGGGTTCCACGACGGAGAACCACAACCTCCGCAAGATTCGCTTCACTCTGCCATCTCTAAGAAAATGACACGAACGCATGGCATCAGTCAGTCCCAATGGAAGTTTAGTGACCTCGACGAAGGAGCAAGGCAGGTCCACATGGATAGATGTGCGGCTGGGAAGAACGATGAGGGCATCGCAGTCATGGCGCTTGCTAGCATTCACGATAACGACCGGCCCACGATCTGCGGCACGTTGAAAGTCCTCAAACCGAGGAGGTAGTAAAAACTGCGCGAACCCATCGAGACGGCGAATTTCATCGACCACAAGCTCCCATTTCTCCTGGACACGCCAGTAGGGGTCCATAGTTTTGTCTCCGCTCCGCTCAGCATGCTTCTTGAGGTCTTCGCTCAGTCGCATCAATTTTCGGCCCTGCTCCTGCTCCCGGTTGCCTCGAGTCTCCAAAGCAGACACGGAAGTGTCGCAGCGGGCAAGTTGGCTCCATAGGATCCCTCGCCCTTGCTCTAACAGCTCCACGGCCAATTGAAGATTCTGATACTTTATAGCGCACGAGAATGCATTGCTGGCCATATTGTCAACTGCTCTTGTTTGTAGTGTCCCATGCCTTGACTCTAATCCAGAGTTGATTAAGATAAAACGGCCTAGAGCATTGAGTGCTGTCTGATAGGCCTCCAAGGCCGAGGAGTGGTTATACTCTTCAGCTTTCTTGACCCAAATCTGAGTTGCTTTCCACAAACACAATGAAGCCACTGGACGACACTTTTTCAATAGCTTGTAGGCTTCAAAAGCCTGATCCAATGAAGGAAGTGGTTGATTGGAATGATTAGAAACCTTGGAGGAATAAATGGTGACTCTAGCAAGATCAACAACAACCCATGGATAATGGTGTGGTTGGGCTGGAAAGGTTGATGATGCTTCCTGCAACAATTGAATTGCTCTGGCCGGATAAGAGTGATGTTCGACCCAAGTCCCGATGCGGTGATCAAGTAATGATACACCGAGATACCAGAGAGCATATCCATGATCCCTATGGTTGGGAGGACATAGCTGAAGAAATCTCTCTTGAAGATCTATTGCCCTTTTCAAGTCAGTTGATTTTCCTTCCTGACGAAAATGTGACAATAGCGGGACTGAGAGATCCAAAGCTCGAAGGGTCACGCTGTGTTCCATGAGAATCAACAAGTTTTTCTGCAATCTGGATGGCTTTGTTCAGATCCTTCATGTCCCCTGAAACATTAAAATGCTCATGCAAGGATAATCTGTACTCCCTCAAGGCTCTTTCATGATCTGAATGGCCTGATGGACACAAGTCAAGCCATCTTTCTTGCATCTTTATGAGCTTTTCCAGGTCTTCCCTGTTCTTTTGAATGCAGTAATGCCTCCACAAGCTTATTGCAAGTTTCCTGAGAGCAAAGCCATGATCTGGATGCCCAAGATCAAAAACAGTCTGATAAATCTCAATAGATTTATTGAAATCTGCAATGTCTTGAATAACAGGCACCAAGTGCATCCAAGACACAGATATGGTGAGCATGGCCTAAAGGACAAAGATCCAGTCTAGCCAGATTCACTTCAACACATGCAAATGAACAGGCCATATTGCTGTACTGCTCTAGAAATTTATATTGAGAGCAAGAAAGATTCTCCAGAGCTAATGGGCAGTCATGTCCATTTGATGAAACACATAATTCACCTTTAATCATACATTTATATGCAAACAGTGTGTGGTACCCACCAGCATACCACTAACTCTGTTTGTCATGAAGATGGTTGCAAGGCCAATAGATAGTCCAGACACATTGCCTAAAATATGGATTCTCAGAAATGATACCAGATCAATAGCAATAAGACTTACATTGCCACTGATTCCCCATGTTCAACAAACTGACTACATCTGTGATCATTTGATCACCCACTGGTTGTTTTTCCCACTCAAGAGTGAGTTCTTTTGGAAGAATACATATGGCAACCCCAACAGTTGTGAAGGGGGATACAGTACTGCAGAGGAGAATTTGAGTAATCATGGTTTGGTACTATGAAATGATACTTACAAGAGAAAGGGGTGGTTCCATGTAATTGTGAGACCATCATCTGACAGTTCTCCGGAACATGTTATTTTAGATATGCCATCAACATAGACAGTGACATGGATATCTTGACCAGGAAGTTGAGCTGAGAGTGTCAGTTTATCAACTACGAAGGGAAATAAGCATGGAAAGACATTACACTTTGGTATTGACATACCTGTCACTTGGAAGGTAATGTCTTCAGGACCTTTCCGGCTCATCAAGAAACATTATAAATGTAGGTGGGTGTGTATGGAATAGAGTAACTGGACAAATGTTGGAAGGAGATTGAGGAAGAGGAGGTGTGGCGACTCAAGGATGTGATAAGGCAACAATGTAATAGGACTGGAGGAAAGTGCAACAAGACACACGGTTTGGTGAAAGCACTGACAGCCAGTGGCAAAACACATGTGTAAGAGTAAGCAAGATTGAAGCGATGAGAGTGAAAGCACATCTTTTGAGTTGAATGGAGGCAACAGAAAATAGTCAGGAAAAGGGGTGGTTGGGAGGCACGTCGGCAGATGTAACAATACGGAAAGAGATTGGGCGGGATGCCAAGACAGTTATAAAGCGGCAGGGATGGCAAACTGACAGGTAAAAAAGATAGGGGCAGAAGCAGACAGATAGATGGGCAGAGACAATCGAGATTGAGGAGCTTGGAATGAACGGAGCGGAGATGTCGGACGAAAGGCTCAGATGGTCTAAACTGTTAAGCAGACATTACAAAGAGATTAACATGATGCAGCAGTTATATTACTCGCACAAACAGGTTGGACCACGACAAGACGGGATCGAACAGCGATGGATTAGGAGGAACGAGGAAATATGAGAACTAAAGGCTAAAGGGAATGATTGTTGAATCGAGATATGAGCACCACAGCAGAATTAGTGAACTCACAGAGGATAGAACACAGAAGTAGAATAACAAGCACGAGAATGGAGAGTGATGAATGGGAGAACTTGTATACTCGGGTGGAATAAAACGCGTTGGTTTGAAGATCAGCACAATCGACTGAAACTAGGAGCGGACGAAAGGG
>JBBPKO010000019.1:0-152806 GCA_038089295.1 Xerocomus amazonicus
ATCTGCGCGCGAAGGTCGTCGTCCAGTAGAAGGCCGAGCCGGGTGGGGGTGCATGTCCATCTCGTATTCCACGCCGTCGTCTCCAAATTTGCCGTCCACCTCATCTTCACTGTAGTAGTCCTCCCCAAACCCGTGCTCCTCACCTTCGAGAAGCACGACATTGGTTTGCGGCAAAGGTCCACAGGGGGGGTGACCAGGTGCAGGAGGCACTGCGCCCAATGCTGCAGCGGCAGCTTGCTCTACAGATAGTGTAAAGGCGGGGTCGGAAAATATAGATGGATCGAAAGGCAATGATGGATATGCACCGGGGGGATAGCCCGGAATACCCTTCGTGGACATTGTCGCAGTCGCGGTCGCAGTACCATTCTTGAGGTACGTATCTGACTGTACCATTTGCTGAGCAATATTGTACATAGTTTGTGCCTTCAAGGCTCTCGTCAGGAAACGGTGCGCGGAAAATAACAGTGCTGCTCACAAAGTTCTTGATATGAGGCGGAAAGGATGACCAATATTCATCATCTGGCAACGCTGGGCCAGTGGCTCCGTTTAACTTGGGCAAGGGAGGCTGGACATTCGGTTGTGACGCTTTAGTCCCAGTTCGACCATTAGATTGAACCTCATTGCGCCAATGTAAGTCGCCGGGGGCGGCCAAGATATCTCCATGCAACTGCGCAGCCGCCGTAGGAGGACCATGGCGGGCCGGCGCGGTTGCAGATGTCGCGACATACCCAGTAGTGGTGATATGTACAGACTCAAGCTGGGGGGATAGGCCACTTATGGGCGGTAATGGCATGGTGGAAACCTCGAGGCTCGGCACGTCATCACAAACATCAACGTCCTGGGGTACAACGTTTTGAGGTTCTTTCCCCTTGCCCTTCTTCTTTTTATGTTTCTTCCCATTTGCGGCATGTGCTGGTTGCACGGGGACAGCAGGCGCTGGCGAGTGTGGGGTTGGCATGGGGGAAGGAGTGAGCGGAGACTGTTTAGCTCTTTGAGGCTTTCCTGCAGCCATCCAATGCGATCTAAGGTAGATTCACGGCCAGAGAGTACCGGGGCCGACGATGTAAGAACCAAGGAGCGGGATGGAGGATGAGCGGTAAGACGATAAACCCTGAAGATATGTGCGGCGATAAATGGGATATACTCGCGATCCTTGGTGTCGTGCTGTGCGATTATCAGGGATGAGTGTGATGAAAGGGCGTGCAAGACAAGGACGTTCTCGAACAGCGGTCGAGCTTGATCACTTTAACACGCTAAATGCGTCCTATCGGCAAGCGCCGTCGCACGTGACTCTGACAACGGAACGACAACGGAACGGACACCGACGCCGATCCAAACATCTCAGAGTCTCAAACACTTATTAACATATCCACCTAGTGTGCGCATATCGCCTGAAGGCTGTCAAGCAAAAATCTGACCCCATCGCGTCTGACGGACCGCAAGGGTATCTCCCACCCCGCATGTTGCGGTAGTAAATGACAAGACACTTGGGGCCATTATAAGCGTGAATAGTACGCCACAAACCTGTAACATAATGCTACCAAAAGATTATATTTGCTTGTCGTCGCAGTCATCCAGCCTGGTAGCCTATCGTAGCTTTCTAGTGGAATGTGACCTATCCAGTTCTGTCCATAACTCAAATTCGACTGCAAACTCAAACACGTCAAAGCGCCTATTCCTTGATAATGGCACACGATGCTACATACGCCAAGTGATTCATCACGCACAACGAACCGTAAATTCATTCCCGAGTGGGATGTTGCATGCCGCTCGCCACGAAGCTGCAACGTCTCTGTGAACGGCCACCCTGCGCATGTGGACCACTAGTCACACGTACCAGAACGAAAGCCCCGTGTTACCATTGACAGCCTGGCTTGGCCTTTACTGTAGTGTTGATGTCGATGAGTAATGAACACCGCCAGAGTGTTTTCCTGAATGATGATGAAACGACCATCTGATTGAGCTCCATCCACATCTTGATCTTGCATTGCGATCGCTGTCAAAATTCGACTGTTTGACGAAGCGGTGAAACACTGCGGAGTACACTTTAGTACAACTCTAACAGTGGCTAGCTAATAGAAAAATTCGGCATGCTTTTGAAAGAGTACATTGGTCTCGTACTTCGGTTGTTGCGAGACAAGGAAAATACCCTAGGGTAAATACTGGCACTCGTCTCTAGCTGGTTTTCATCTCGGCGCGTGGTTTACCTGGTCTGACGATCTTAGCATAGAGGCGTTCATCGGACGTACACGAGGGATTGCAGCCTCCTGACAACAGGCAGTTCTCAGCATCAGCCCGGAAGCATGAGAATCGCCGTAATGCCGCGGGTTCACTTGCGTGCAGTTGTGTGGGTTAAACTTGGGGATTCAACGTCAACGATGAGGCTGCAAGACATCAAATGAGTCAGTATGAGTCAGAACTGACTGAGAAAATGCTAGTTACACCAGAAGAGCGATATGGCGCAGAGGTAAGTTGCTGATTGCTTTGACTGAGGGATGGTCCCCCTAGTACAGGGGTGACGCTAACGAAAAGACATTAATGACAGATATTATGGTCTTAGGATGGAAAGCACATCTCCGTGTCCTCAGGCGCTCAGTGATCCAATCCAGGACGGATTTACGCTCTAATAGCTTGGTGTTGCGGTCAGCATGTTTCACTCTCAAGGACGTTTATGATCACGGAGCCGTATCAGTCATCGGCAAAGGCACTGTATTTCTGGAAATGTTGAACATCAAGTAAAATCAGTACGACCAGTAAACCCCATCGGCAAGCTGGGTTCGGTAAGGAGAGGAACAAAATGCATACATACTGCACCAGCAAACAACCTCATATTCGATAACGTCTGGTACATGTCCTGCTCCAGATCGTTCACTTTCAGCACCGCAAAACGACTCAACACGGGATCCCAATGAAAAAAATGAATGCGCTTTACTCCCGACCAGGCCACTGCACATGCCACCAGCGGGGCTTCGCAGGCCCCGTGCCAGCTTTGCTCATCCAGACCACGTATAGACCCGACCTGTCCACCCTTGAATCGCGACGACGTGTCTCCCAGCTCCGATCTGGACGGGCAAGAGCACTTCGATCTTTTCCCGTACGCTCATCCACTTCACATCCAGGTTTCTTCCTCTTTCTCCTCTTGGCAGGGATAACCTTACTCGGGGGCACGAACAGACCTGCCTTCAAACGCCCTCTACACTGGCCATTGTAATCACCATTTCCATGATTCAGAACACGACTCGCGTGTCGCTGACACCGTGGCAACCTTGAACCTGCTGCTTTGGCGACATGCCAGTCAGGTTAAAAATCGCATGCATCTCCACGTGCATGGAAAAAGTCTCTACGCGATTGCCATCGTAATGAGTTCGGTGACGATTGTGTCCAGCAGAAGATTGTGTCCAGCAGAAATGATTTTACTTTTAAGAAGGTTGTTATTCATCGAGGGCTATCGCGCAGTTCAGGACTGGATGGAAGACTACATGTATGCATATCTTGGATGCGGCCCCGAGGCACTTGGAAAAATATTACTCGGACTTGTGCATGATGGTCTTTCGCAGAACATATTCTTCAACTCTTCGAGTCGAGTCATATATCTCACGATCGATTGATACAATGGACGTGAAGACAGACACTACAGAGATAATCTAGCTCTTTTGCCAAGTCAGGAGACCAAAAGTTGTTTCGATAATAAAATCCGATGAGTTAACCGGGTCAAGTTTGCATCCGCGACAATGATCTCGGGGACATACTCCACGTTAAACGCTTGTTCGATTGCAATGCAAATGCGTTTCGCCTGCCGCTCTGACCAAAAAATAAAGTCATCTGGATCTCGTGCATCGTTGTCATCAAAAGCATTATTCTCGTCCACGTCAGCGCATGAATCGCGTGTCCCGCCACAGGAGATGGGAATTAATCGTGGATCGTTATCCAAGCACAGGGGAATGATGTCATTGAGGCATTGCCTGATAGACGTAAAATCGAGGGATGCTGGCTTGTTGACTGTATGGTTGCATATCAAAAACGGTTAAGTTCGAACCATCGGCTAACCGCCTAGACCCACCGTAAACCTCAAAAGGACCATCAATCCCGAGGACATTATGCTTGCCGTCATGATGATATCGAACCTGGGTCACCACCAACACGTAAATATCCACCATCTGACCAAATGCGTGCAATCTAACGAAATATTCACCTCGTACCGTCCAACTGTCCATGGGAGGGTTGTGCCTTGGAAGATAACGATCCCGTTTTGTGCTTCCGTGTTCCTCAGGTTCACGTGTGTGGTATCAAGAGGCACATCGCCATCCCACTCCTCGTCATGAACGGGGACCCACAGCCCAAATGACGATATTTTCGTAATCAACGTTGACTTATTTGCTCCAACCTGTACGGTGTACATTAGCTCTTTGGTCGCGTCAAGGAAAAACGAAACCCCGCACTCTGTAGATACCAATCCAATCACGACGAGAGTGACGCTGAGGAGCTTCCCATAGGACATGAATAAGTTCACCAAGGTGGAACCGCATATTGCTGGATTTACTAGGAGCAATCGAGACTTTGTATTTGGCAGTATCGTAGGATGACAAGTCATTCGCAATACGTCTAGGACGAGTAGCAAAATAGTTAGATTATCAGCAAGCATAGGAAGCAGTTGAAAATGACAATTCACGTTATGACTAAGCGTTCACGCGATTGTTGCAGTAAGACTTTAGTTTCTTGCACGACTTCTGATATCTTGGGCTTTGCTGTGGATCCCCAATAAGTTACCGCCATGAGGAAAAGGTCTGTTCAACGCACACTTTGCCAAAAATTCTTCTACGATGTCAGCAGTCTCCTCAAATACCTTCTCAAAAGTCCCTTTGACCTCCGTCGCAACTCTCCTAATCTCTGGTGCATGACGCCCGGCGCGGGACTCCAAAAGTTGCGCGTTTTTGGATGCGACGTTCTTGATAACCTTGACAAAACCTGCCTCCTTGCGTAGGCTATCTCCGTACAGTTTGCGCATGTGTGGGCTATCACTGATCAGTATCGACGTCAGCCTCAATGAAGTTCGAAACTTACGTTTCCACAAAATGTAAAAACCACCAATGTGCGAAGAATCTGAGGACGGCGAGAACGCCCACAAGCTTACTTCCACTGACGAGTGCAAGTCCGAGGAACGATGCGCCACTCATAAGTTCGGGGTTGTCGAGATAACTTTTGTCATCTCGGGTAAGTAGGTCGTAGAAAAGAAGCTGGAGAACGGGCCCACCGAAAGATACCGGTATATTCTAAATGGGCAGGGAAGTCTTCGGCAAAGAAGTCTCCGTAAAACCATCCTAAGCATAACGAGTAAGCAGTCGTCTCAAGTAGGAAATTTGGAGTACATACCAAAAACCCCGAGGACTTCATACGACTCCATCGCCGCCCACACATGAAGGCCAATCAATAGCTGTAAATGATGATGAAAGATCATACGAGGAGTAACATGGCATGACACACCGCTCCAAGGGTGTGACACAACAAATCGTCTCCCTTGGTCCACGATACGGGCAATTCATAAGTCTTCCAGGCCAGGCCGACCAGGGAAACTGTAACATGTAAGCAAACAAAAACACAACAAATGGGAAAGAGAGATACAGTAAGTCATGCATAAGCTCATGTTATACAGTGACTTCCAATTTGTGAAAGCTTCTTGCACTGCACGATCGCCATTATCGTTGACAGGATAGTGATAGTTTTTGAGGAAGTGGCGAACCAAGAACTTGGTTTGGCTCTGCGCCCTCAAAAGAAGGCCCAAGCCGACACTATGGAAGATACACCAAGCAGAAGCGTGACCAAAATATAAGACCAAAGTCGAACGATGCGACATGGTCGGAAGACAGGAAGTCACTGATATGTATAATATCAGCAATACCAACATCGCATCGGAGGACCTGATGCGTAAAGGATTCGGTTGAGCGAATTCTTCATAGAAGATTCCCGAACACCGTACCGCAGTAAATCGATATTATGAAGCCCGACGACGTCACGCCGGAAGTACTTGTGATACAAATCATGCTCTGACACTAGTTGTTGCACTGCATTTCCCTTGGACGAGTCGTTGCTCAAGGATGTAACACAAACATTCGTGTTTGCCTTTGGGGTTGGCACATCTGTCTCGAGTTCAGTTTCGGAGGCTGTCTCTCCTTCGGTTGCGGATGGGGTTGAAAGTCCGTCTAAGCTGTCTTGGTCAGACTTCGCTGGTGATGGGCGATTTCGTTTGCGAGAACTAGTTGAAACAAGTGGTTTGCGGACAGCGATCGGTTGACGTCTTCCATACATACGCTCAATGTCTAAGACAACATGAGTGATTGTCAACCGGAAACGTAAAAAACGTACGCGGATTCTCAAAGAATACCAGGAATGCGAATTGGGCAGCATGGGCAGCAAGACTGACGAACAGTACGGGATAGCTTCCAACGATCAGCGACAGACCGTAATAACCAGCGTAGCCTGTACAATCAAGATTGGAGACCCCCTACAAAGAAATGGTTGGAATAACCTACCGACGGAATACATCGGGTGCGGTGCAAGCTCGAACACGCCATCAAAGACGAGATTGCCGCGCTGGAAGAAGACATCACCCCAGTACCAGCCATAATCTTTTACGACGCGGTGCGCCTCTGTTTTGACCCAGAGATTGAACGCGATCAGTGCCACCCCACCAATCCAACTATGGGGGTGTTAGCTGTGAACTTTGAGTGCCACGATCGAGCACCAACCGCATAATATGAACTGTAAGGGGAAGTCCTTCGGGAACCCGAAAGCAAGAAAAGGCAAACATGCAATACGCCAGGAAATCACTGCACACGACCGTGAATATCAACATGACAGGCACTCACACCCGACTCACTTTAAGAGGATGACATCTACGAGCTGCCTGAACAAGAGCCAAGTATTGTATTCCAACGGAAGTTCCTAAGTGACGCGAAAACAGTGAGCACACGACCAGGCACTATCTCGATAGACTCACATCGAACGAGTAATCTTTACCCATTTTACCAGCCAGCTGTGCACGGATCCAGCTTCTCATAGCAGGATTGCGGGTCTGATCAAGCCATCCCAATCGGTGAATTTCTCGAACGATCCACTTCTTCTTGCTCTGCTTGGTAAGCACCCAACCTAGACCAGCATCGTACGCAGCCCGCCAAAACGCAAAGTAGAATAAAAAGAAAGTTTGAGACGCGGACCGGGGCAAAAGATGGAACAAGACGAGTTGCAAGGCCAGTAGAGAGAGGTTGAGAAGGTCCAAATGGCTCTTTGGGTGAGCCGGATGGAACAAGGCAGTGAGTACGTCGTGTGTAGTTGGTACCCGAAAGACTATTGGAAGACGTATTAATAATAGTGCTCGTGAGTAGCGCCCAGAAGTCACGCACCTTGACCGCCGGGCGTCTTTCCCCATACGACCTCGTCTCGCTGGGAACTTGGACTGCGCCTTTCATCTCGGTCGTTGACGACGTGGTGGATACCGTTGACACGGTCTGATATTCTCGCGGAAGCTGAGGGTTTCCTTTGTCGCAGCCCCTGTGAGCCTGCCAACACCATCGCTGTAGGTGACAACGACAAAAACGACCTGGTCGAAGGTATGTTGGTTTTTTTTTTTTTTTACGTAAAATCCGCTTTGTTTCCGAACCACCCAGTTGGTTTGGACTCAACTCAATCCTTTCTAGCTCTTGGGGGCATCGTACCCGCAATCAGCTCAGTGGGAATGTAAGGAGATCTCTACACCCTTTTTATTCGCTCTTCGTTCGACTCACTCCATCGGGCGTCGAGTTGCTAATGTTAGGGAAGAACAATCACCGGTATTCGAGGCATTTTTTTTCGGGTGGCTCTTGCATGCGAACAAAAGTCGTCCCTACGAGGTGTCTTACATCCGTTAGATCTCAGACCTGCAGTTTATGATACCAATATGATACATTGATTTCGCATGATACAGGCTAGTGCAACCGTAGAAGCATAAGAGCGTGCAAAATTCCTAAGTAAATTATCCCCAAACGGATATTGGTTCTGCATGCAACCTGATTAGTTATCGAGCGTGTCCTTGTAGCCCTTCTCGCTCTCGACTTCCCCCGGAATGTTCTCAAGCTGCCGAACGGAACCTTGAGTCGCACTAAAACATATAGACAGCAATCCTCACACACCTTGTCAAAATCATCCAGGGACTCTTCAATCTGCCTCATCGAGAACTCCAACTCTTTCTCAGATATCACTAAAGGCGGCGCAAAACGAATACTGCAACAAACATCGCACGTCACGTCAATGTGTCGGAATCAAAACATGAAACTCGAGCATCACGCACATATTGACATGTGTCGGCTTGGCGAGCACGCCCCGACTCTTCAACAACAAACAAAACTGCCACGCGGTGTGGCCCTTGAGGCCAGCCGATTCATCGATCACGACTGCATTCAGCAATCCTTTTCCGCGAACCTCCTTGACCAATGGCGACTTTGCCTTGAGCGCATTCATACGCTCACGGAAGATATGTCCGAGACGCTCGGCATTCTCAACTAACCTTTCATCCTGAATCACATTCAGAGCCGTCATAGCAACAGCACATCCCAGAGGGTTCCTAAACCAAATAAATCCTGAAAGCATTTTTCATTTGCGAAGCACTTACCCTCCGTATGTGCTTCCGTGTTGACCCGGTCCAATACAATCCATGACAGCACGGTCAGCGAGGACAGCGGAAACAGGGTAAACTATCACACCAAAATGCATGTCAATATCACGCAATCACCCATAGAACGAGCTCGACCGAGTTCGACTGACCTCCCCCAGAAAGTGCCTTGCCCAACAAGACCATATCAGGTCGAATACCTGCGTGCTCACAGCAAAGCATCTTCCCAGTACGTGCCAAACCCTGTTGACGCCAAAGGTTAGTATCCGGTGTTCACGATGTACGAATGCTCCTACAGTTTGAATTTCGTCGCAGATAAGGAGAACATTCCTTTCCGTGCACAGCTCGCGAACCTCACGAAGATACCCCGCTGGTGGGACGACAATACTTTGAATGCGGCGTGAGAGACAACCATCACACGCATATTCAAGTGCACGTACCCAGCTTCACCTTGAATGGGCTCTATCAAGAAAGCGGCGACATTGTCACCAAAGTGATCAAGTGCACGCCTGAAGTCCTCAATGTGGCCATAGCGAATCGTCTGAATAGCTCCGGCCTGGTCCCTGTACGTGGGGCCTACGCCTACGAGGTAAGGCCCAAAACCATCGCGACTCTCGGGATCAGTGCTCATGCTGTTCGAGAACAGATTAGCCTCCTGCAAACTCGGAGGTCTGTATATTATTGCCTACCTGATAACGCCCAAGGTTCTTCCATGGAAATTTCCCGCGACACTGAGAATGACCGCCTTGCCCGGTTCGACATGTTTGGTGGGTGTCTCGTACGCCCACTTCCTAGCCACCTTTAGAGCAGTTTCTACCGCCTCAGCGCCGGTGTTCATGGGGAGGACCCGGTCATAGCCAAACGTCTCTGTCATCTGCTTTGCAAAGCGTGGAAAGACGGAATTATAAAATGCACGCGAGGACAACGTGAGTTTCTGGGCTTGCTCTACGAGAGTAGCAACTATCTTTGGGTGACAATGACCCTTGGAACGCGTATCCGCGTGAGCCAAATCCATCCATAACAAATGATCAGGTTCGAACAGACCTGGTTCACCGCGCTGAAACAGACACCATGTGAGCTCAAACGGATCAAGTTAGGAAGAGGATGAGAAGCCCTTACGAATATGCAGAGAGCATGTCTACGTATTCATTGCCTTCGGGATCCCATACTCTAATCGAGTCAATCAGCGAATGCGGTCACATGTTCGGACCATAGAAGCAACACCACTGGCGAAAAGATCTCACTTGGCGCCTTTTGCGGAATCGAAGACGACAGGCAGTGGATGGTAACTAGCGAAGTCGAGGGAATAACATGATTCGTCAGTAAATTTTTTCAAAGGCACATCCGGCAGCACCCATTGGCTTAGGGCTTTTTTAACGGCCGCGTGCACCGGTAGCCCGGGTCATGGCTGACTTACTTGTGTGCGCTGTAGTCATACTCCATCTGAATGAGATTCGCCGATGATAGCTTGACAACCTGAACGGTGCTTGGCCGGACCTGCTTCCGGGCATCATTACCGTTAAAATGGCCATTGGTCACATCTAGACGGTCACTTTGCAGTGTCGTTGCTGGTGCCATGTTAGATACGAATCGGAACTGGTGGTTAATTCAATGTCGAAGGGTGGATGATGGTCGTGGTGGGAGTCCCTTCCCTCGGTTTGTGGCTGATACGGTGTCAAGTTCCGCCCGAGCCGAACAAGTAGGCTGCTCATAACAGACAGAATTAATCACATTATTGTAGATCAGATGGCCACTCCTTCCGTCTCCTCCATCTCCCAGCGCTGTCAAAACGCGGATTGGCTGGGTAGGTCAGCCCATCCCCAAGCTGGCTTCCAACGGGCACTGACAAGTATTTAGACAGCACGACGGCGTTCACGACGAAAAGACGCACGAATCCACCACCACTTGTTGGTGCCCATGACTGCCTCCCAGTTTGCCCTGTAGCTCCCCAGCCACCATAGATTACCCTCGACACCGATTCGTCCCCATTCGACATCCCATTGCTGCCTTGTCCTCCGCTTCGCACTGTGTGGATCTCGGTTAGCTAAGCAATGGTTCGGTAACAGAAGTCGGCCGGTCCCGTGTGAATCCACACCAGGCGGCCGGGGTGTGTGAATGCCCACCAGAACTGATACCACTTGTGCATCCGAGATAATAATTCTTGCTCTCGATCTCGCATCGACCTAAAAAAGAGCGACTCAACAGTCGTTTGGTTTAGTAGAGTTAGGTGAAGCTGCGATAAGAGTATGAGAAAGCAGAATATCCCAAAAAAGCCAGCGCTGTGGGGGCTCGTCAGTTACGGCAGAAAATACGATAGTAGCACGATAACGAACAGGGCTATTACGACAATTTGTTGTGGGTCAAGTGCAGGGGCCGCAGGGCCGCGTGACCTGACGTTGAGACCCAGCAGCGTCGCAAACGTCCAGAAGCAGAAAATCGTCGCCCATTGAAGGAAGTTGACAAAAAACTTATAGAATATAGAACTAGCTTTAAACGACGATGAGACAACAGTGACAGAATGGACTTGCCTTTTGGTTGAATGCACCTACGCATTGCCCAATCCCTAAAGCAGGGAAAAATATACCAATCTGGGGGATTCTCAAGAAATAACCCACAAGGACAATGATGGTCGTATTTCAAGATGCACTTGGCGCGAGTTCAGAGTGATGAGTACACGAGGAAGCGAAAGGAAACCTACGGTACCACATGCTCTGCAATGATGTGCACGGGAGGGCTTGACGATCTGGCACCTACTGCAAAAACGATATTCCGGCAGAAGCACAGGGGTAGTTGTCGGGCGTCGCGTAAACATCAGTGGAGGACGGGAAGAGCTAGCCTGAGAGGGATTTGCATGGCTGGGACTCCCATGCGCATCGGTAGCATGCGCCTCTTCGAGACCGCGAGACGATGACTGTGAGTACGAACGTTGCTCCGGCTTAGCAACGGAAGAAACGGCCACCGACTGCTGTGATGCAGCGGTTTTACTCTTCCCAGAGCCAAGGGACGATTGCGGATTGTACTTTTTTGGGGACTCGCGCGTGGGAGGCTGAAAGGTACTGAGAGTGGGAGGCGTGAGTTCATAAGTCCCACGGACATCAGGATTGACAGCTAATGGTCTGCCATCATGGTCAAGACCCGGCTTGGTTGTTCTCTCAGTATACTGTATGGGAACGAGTAACAAGAATAGGTGGCTGGCATTCTTAATGCAAATAGAAAAGCCTACCAGGCGAGCATTTCCGGGAGATGTAGTGATCACCTAGCCGGGTGCGGTGAGTCAACACATCTTTTAACGGGAAAGAAACGCACCACCAGATAACACCAGGACATCAAGAGGAATAAAAGGGCGAAGACGACCAAGAAGGCGACTGCAGAAGACGGCTCCGGCAGAGGTTGGATCTGGAGAGAAAGAGACACACCTCCGGTGGCCTGACTGCCCAAAGCGCTGGAGCTCTTTGTGACCATGTCCCTGCAAAATCGGGCTGCGTAGACATATGCGGAGTATCCGAGGATGAGGACGGTGAGTCCGACGGTGAACTTGCGAACCAGCCATGGTTGTGGTTTGTTAGCTTGTGTGCGACGTGCGCGAACCTCGTCCACAACACCACAGCAGGTATGGCTTGAGCGAGACATGTCGCGAGAGGTTGATGTCGTGCGGCATCCCTCGCGAGGATGTATGATTACATAATGGTACACTCATGTTCGTCGCACATCATTACATTCGCCTCTCGCTCGAGCCCCGGTGCACAGATGCGCTGCTCATCAGAAAATCGCTCCAGGATGCACTCACAGACATGTTTGGGATCACGTTTGGGGGCGCCTACATCGATGTGCTCTCCGTGAGCGAGCTCGGGTCGGAAACGGTCGTCCGGGTCAACCCAGAGTATGTTCCAAGTCTCCGCCCGAGTGTGCATCGGCTGAACTTGGTTCAAGTGACGCACCAAGAATCATGGCCGCTCTCGCGTGTGCATCCCGTGCTTCTGTTCGGTGTTCGGTCATTCGAGCTTCGTCATTTCTTCCATCGCTCGTGTCATGAGCAATGCCGTGGCAAATTAATTGTCGCAGTCCGGTTGCCAGACAACTCAGCACGCCTTCATTCTGCTTACGGTGTACATATCATATGTACGCCTCTCGGTGATGATCACATGCCCATGGGAAGTATCTCATTCAGACCCTCTTCTTTGCCCATTCAACAAAGTGATCTATGATGGTGGGCCAGGCAGCTGCGATGACGTCGTGTTATGAGTGACATTGACACGAAAGGAGGCGCAAATGGCGTACCTTGGTCGTCATGTTTGTCAAAGTCGCCGTCAAATGAACGGATAAAGTCCGGAAGCTGGAGGGTAGATGTGAGCAAGCGATGAAAGATGGGGACAGCGACGCAAACCATCTGCCAGGTATCTTTGCTCACTGCAATGTCATCCCGTGCTTGCATGTATTCGAGCCACATGTCGGTGTGAATTCTGGTCCATCCCTGGGTTTGATCCATGTCGACGTCCTCGTCATCGGACGGAGTGTGTTTTAATGCGTCCTTGCCCACACCAAAGTGGAGGAGGGATTTCCAATAGTCGAGTGCGGTGTCTTTAGCTGAGAAGGGTGGGGGTGATGAAGATGGATTTATGAAGGGAAAGGAAGCGTACCGAGGCTGCGCTGACCATCTGAGCGAGCGAAATTAAAGGTGAAATTGTACACGGTGCGAAAGTAGGAAGGATCGGAGGCAAGCTTGTGTTCTAAACGTGTGAGAGCGGACTTCATTGCGTCTATGGAGTCACAGCTGGAGAGGATTCACATCAACGGGCCGAGGTGACCGGTGGAATGGAGGCTAACCCGATGCTCCTCCAACCATCTAACCAGCCTCTTCTGGGCCACACTGCCAATCTGGGGGATTGGAGTTCGTAGGCAAGAAGCAAGAGTTTTGGAGTGTCGTCGTCGTCGTCGTCGTCGAGCTGTTCATCGGGCTGTTTGAAACCGAGATCGGCCAAGAACTGGACTGTGCCGTGGGTGGAGATGATGTCGCTGTCCGTATCTGGTGCGAGTGGTGCGATCGCTCTGTATTTCTCAAAGAGGGAAGTGAGTCTGGTGGAGGACTGTGTGGTGCGTGGGCCGTTGTCTTGAAAGAAGACGTCTATGGCAGCATCGAGACGTTTGTACCTGTCGATGTAGCGTTTTGCGTCCCTGATTCTGGGGTGCTGTGAGAGGGAGACTGGGATAAAAAGAGAGTACTCGCGATGAGCCAGTGATGGTACAAAAGTCAGCGTAGACGTCCTTTGTTGAACGGGACTGTGAATGTATTAGTCATGCAGGGACGAAGCGAGGAGTGAGCGGAGACGGACCATTGAGATGGGGGGGGGAAAGGATGCTGATAGGGGGGAAATTGAGCGATGCGATCCATAGTAGTCTCGCAGCCGATGTCATTTCCCGTTCAGTTCCCCGTCACTAGTTTTCCTATTTCCGGTCCGTCTTCCATTCTCCCCCGTACGTACTCGCTCCATTTCTCCATGTTTCCTCATTCGCGCTCTTTACAATTATAATCAATTTGTATTCGCAGCCGCACGCCAGGTGCCAGTATTGTAGCTACTACACTATCACTCATCATCGGTTCTAGTTTATATTTAATCGATGCCACCTCAATCAAAAAGAAAAAAGAAATGAAAAATACAAGGTATAGTGGATAGCCACAGTTACAAATGACAACTTTCTTTGGTATATATATCAGGTATCAATGTGGATGAAAATACTTGCGAAATGCCATCAGTATCCGATATCGCCCCTCTGGCATTTCCCCACTCACAGGGTCAGGTTCGGACGATAACACGCCGTGTATGCTTGCCAGCACGTCGCCGGTCTGCATATGGCGTAAGTCGCCGCCAAGCCTCGTCCGTGTCATCTCGGTAATCCTCCGTCGCCTGAAACTCCACTTTTGTCCCAGGATGTGGATCGTGTGGTGGTGTACGTAATGTGATGCCGCTCTGATGTGACACTGACGTATGGAGATTGGGGGGCAGCTGAGGTGGCTGTCCATGAGGTGAACCAGGGAACATGCCAGGAGACTGCGTGGGTCCCGGTATCGCACGAGATTGTCGCGCCACTTTGGAATGACCATATGCCACAGGAGATGTCGACGCCTCAACTGGCGATGGATGCCCTGGATGTGGATGTAGTTGTGGCCACGTTCTGGGTGGCCCGCCATGTGCAGAAGGCTCTCTGCTTTTCGCATTATGATGCGTCTGTCCGTCGTCCATCGTTCCAGACGGTACGTCAATCTCAACACGCACACGAACAATCTCTTTGCCCGCCTGTGCAAAAAAGGCACGTTCCTGTCGCTGGAAAAACCCGCTCGTCGGTCCAGGTCTCATCTCCGGGAAGCTCGCAGGGGGTGCTGGCGGGAAGAGCGCCATTAACTCGTGGCCCGTGGGTGGGGCAGGGTACTTTCGCGGGGCAGGGTTCGCATCCTGTGTGAGGTTGACGTCTAGGAACGGTCAGTGGCGCTCACGGACAAGACGATCAACGGTCACCTCGCAAAGAGCTCGGAGAGAGGGGTCGTCGTAAGGAGGGATGGGTCTTGGTTGGCGGACTGCGGTCCGCGACGGTGGTGGTGGAAGCGGAGGAGGAAGAGGGTGAGGGTGAGTGTTCTGTGACGGGACGGAGATGGAAGGACATTGGGCTCGATAAGGAGGGGAGGGGAGCCAAGGGGATTATATAGCTTGAAGGCGTTTCGAGCCGAAGACGTATATGACGGACACAGATCGACGGCGGGGAATTCAGTTTTAGAATCGCAGGTATTTGGCGTAGGCCCGGTGAGCCTGGAGGATGTTCATATCCTCCAGCGAACGAGAACTGGATTGTCTCCGGACCGCTTGGGACAAGTTAATAACGAAACTGGAAGAACTGCGCTGCCACGAGGTGTCCTAACAAGCGAGCGGGTCATGCCAGCCAGCGGGTCCTATTGAGGCTGACCAGACCAGATCAGGTTTAGATCTTGGCTCGATTTACCGATTGTGCTTGATCGCAATTGAATGCGACAATATTTCGCCTTCGCCTGCATTCCCTCTTGATGCGGTCTGCATCAGCTTCGCAGGTTCTTACCCGTCGAGACTGGCTCGCCGATAACTTGTCGTTAACCCTCGTTTTTCGGTGCCATCGACAGTTCCGAGCCCGTCAATTTGATCAGTTTGGGCTGTGACATTTACTCACACTCCCGCCTGCCTGCATGATCCTGTATCGGATTTAATCTCTTGCGCGGCCCCTTCTCTTCCGATTCGTGTCGACGTGTCAGTGGGAGATCTCTCAGATGCTGTCTGCTCTTTACCCCCGTGTGCATCTGTAATCTGGGCTCGAATCTCACCTCGTCCCTCTCATCCTGGGACAGCTCCTGTCATCGTCATATCAGCGGTGCCAGTCCCCTTTACGACCATGCCACCTATTTTATGTCGTACATACATACCATATTATTATCATCATCATTCATATTCATTTTATCACCACGCCGTTCACGTCACCAACATCACTCTACTCCCGTCCCCTGTGCGAATGTCGCTGGGAATGTGATGTCTCGGTGGTTATTTCGTTACCCCTTTCCTTTTCGGCCGCTTTGAACGACCTCCGCTTTTTGGCTGGCTCTGTTGTTCAACTAGGCAACTAACTCATTCAATGATTATCCAAATCCCGCAGATCTAGTGTTGTCGCAAAACGAATCCCATTCATATGATGCAGACCACTAAACTCGCCACTTCCGAGCCCCTACAAACCCTCTAGCTGATCCAAGCCGCCCTGATCATATCTCTCATGACGCATCCTGATGGGCGTCGCCATTCCGTTATTTTACGTCTCAATCCCTTCAAATGCATGGGAATAGATGACATAATCGTGTCCATGGCTCTTAAACCAGCAAACAACGGCAAGATAAACCCAGCCCGTCATGGTGGAAAAGACGCTGAGCACTGGAACACTAAACCTCCGTTTTATGCAGAATGCTCGCAGAGCTCAACAACTCCCCCGTGTTGAACCAGAACAAGCGCGTGTAAAGGACGATGCAGAGTGGGAGGTCTCCCCTGAAACCAGGCAGGCATGGGGACCAGACGCTTATCGCGGCGAGAAGGCGTGAGTACAAGTTTCTATCCATACTTTCTCTATTCAAACAATGCACATTTACGACCCGCGTGTTTCGCACTTTGGTATTAGTGTTACTTACGAAACCTCTTACCTTCCATTTCTCTTCCCTTCCCTTCACGATACGCCTGCTGCGGACGGGCCGTCATCTTTATCTCCTTCAGATGCATTGCGCCCACGAGGTCGGCGAGTGTTTAACAAGCGTGGCCAGGAAATCATCCAGGAGGTCCGCGGTTCGTCATTACATCATAGGATCACCAGGCTAACCATCGTGGCCTCGTTGCCAGGCCTCGAGTTCAACAACAGATTCTACATCCCAGGAGCATATGGACCAAGAGGCAGGCCAAGCCACCAAAAAGGGCCGACTACACTCGATATCGTCCACCGGCGTGCCTTCCTCCGCCCAGAAGCGACCACAAAAGTCCAACAAGGATCCTTCCAAACACGCGAAAAATCTTATTTTTGACATGACCGGCGTTGGAACTGACCTGCGACACTCGATCCAAGCATCTGCATTCCTACGGCCAGCAGGCGTCGACGACCCGGTAGACCCAGCTGATACGTTCGGTCCTATAAAGACGGCATCTCAGACTTCAACCGAAGCAATCCATCCCCCCAAACCAGAGGTAAAAAGGTCTCGCACGTCAGGAGAAGCAGACGAAGCGAAGAAGAAGACGAAGCTCACGCTAATTGAGTAATCAGACCAAACCCGCTAGTACGTTCTTCGGTAGCCGAGGCGTAGACGGATAGATGCTCATCATACCGATCTTCGAAGAGGCCAACGGATCGCACCCGGCGTCAAGGATCGACCATTATTGCTGATTCTCTTGCACCTCTTGCATTGTCCCTCGGTGGTTCCATTACAGCATGTTTTGTCCCGAATTGGTTTGCACAGTTGCGGCATTTTGCCATGTTATTAGTTGATATGATTAAGGCGCTTATGAAACTTTATCGGGGGTGCCCTTGATGGCGTTGATCCCGGCGTGCCGCATTTTCCATCCCACCGTCAAATGTGAAAAAGAAGGTCTGTGCCTTGGATAGCCCTGCGCGCACTATTCTCACTAGAAGTTCTTCATGTCCTCAAATGACCGCCACGTCATACATACATTGGACGGCCGCAGTGCGGACATGCCACATGCCTCCTTATATACCACTCTTTCCCGTCCCGTCGGCCTCGCCGCTCGTCCTTATCATCTGGGCTTGGCCACTGGTGGGTACGTATTGTGCACAGCAAGACATACTCGGCCGTACATCATGGCCCAATATTAGCACGGTCTCCGAGGTGGTCAATTATCCGCGACGTTTCAGCGCTCAACCTGCTCGCTTTATCCCCCCTTGGCCATATTACTCTCGGTGGCGTCTGTCCCTCCGAATGACATGGACGTTCGAGATGTGAACCGAATGTGTTGTATTATACCCCTTGTCGTTTCTTCACATCAGGGTTGGGGGACTGTGCAGCTTTCGAAGAGCGTTACCGGCGGTACCCTTTTTCGCGGAAGACATTTCTCGTTGCTTTACCAAATCGGTGACGGATGGAACTTATTTTTTTTCTGTTGCAAACTGGTGTGGGGTGTTCAGGGTTGTGGGTTTACGCCGGGCGTGTACGTGACTGCCCTGAGATGATATCATCACTTATTAAACCAGGCATTGGGTCGACTACTTATCTCGACGGGTCCACCGAGGTGATGTCCAGCCGAAGAAGCCTTCTGCAGGGTGAGGCCGAAACGACCTTGACACTGCTTACTTTTATTTGTATTGGCTCGGTGATAATGAGGGCCATGAATGATACACTTATTGTACGGAGGCCCCATCGCTCCGTATAGCTTTGCCAATGGCTGGAGGACATGAGATATCAACAGAGGTCACTCAGACGGTCGCTCGCGAGTTGTCATGTACACGCGATAGCGTCTTACTCCATTTTGACGTGTGCATATCATGATTATCTCACTCTCATGTCGCAAGACGACATGTGACGCGCACAATCTACTCAATTTGACCGTCTCATCCATAGCCAATGGCGCAATGGGCGTAAATGGCATAAGTACCACATACTAAAACGAAGTTCATAACATAAAGATAATCATGTCGCGGCTGTATGCAGACGAGGGATGCCTTGCCCTCTTCGTTCTCCCGTCTAGCCCCCTCGGACAGTGAGACGTGCTCCCTCACCGGTCTTCGTCGTCCATCCTTAGGAAACTACCACCCGCGCTGGCAGTGTAGTACTGGTGATCATACGACGAACCAGCCGCACTCCAGTCTGTGTTTGGGCCAGGCAAGAGTTCACCATGTTCGTTCACTCGTATACCTGTACCACCACCGCTCGAGAACGAGAGATACGCAGTACTGTCGAGTGACCCTTCCCTGCTCAAGGGCGTCATCGCTGATGACCCCGCACCGGATGAAGCGTACTCTGCAAACTGCACGGAGGAGAATTGCGACCCGGGCATCCTGGAAGACATGGAACGAAGTGCAACAGAACCTGTCGGCGTTGTCGCCACAGCGGAGAGCGCGGCTCCGGCCTCCTTCGACCCGAGGGACTCGATGGTCGCCATGCGGCGCACGTACCCACCCATCATCGCAACATACTCTTCCTCTTCACCACTGCTCTCGTCTTCCCCCGAGGGCGAAGGCGGTTCGGAGGAAACATCGGGCAACACCGGCCCACCTGGCATGACATGTCGATGGCCTAGCAGAAGACCGTGCTCGTTCACATCCCCACATGACAATAGGTCGCCATATCGACTATCCGGTCTCTGGGGATTGTACATGTCCAGATAAGGATATGTAGGTCCAGAGACGCCATAGCCATACGCATATACAGGTTCGCTGTCGATCTTGCCCTTTTCCTTGATAGATTCGCTGCCGTCTTGGGTGGATGAGAACAATGTAGAACTGACACTAGTCTGAGAAGCATGGTGGGCGTGCGTGTTGGCATTCTCCGAAGTAATCTTCTTCACATCGTAGTTGACACCAGCACAGCGATGACCTGGCCGGGAAGCTGGACAAGATCGTTCCTCAGACGGTTCACGAAGGATCGTTTGACCATCAAACTTCTCGAGGTAGGAAGAGGTACCAGAAAGTGTGGTGTCCGACGGGGCCCTGTGGAGTAAAACACGACTCTTCCGGCGAAGCATGTGGGGCACAGACGAAGATTCGGTGATAACGTTGGTGAGTTGTACCTCGGACGAGGTCTCAAGTAAAAATGACCCGTGGTTGGTTACATGGACAGACGCTCTTCTGGATGTGGGTGGCGAAATCTTTACAGGCGGGATATCTTTGAGAGGAGGGGTAGCGTACGAGTGTGAACGACCCGTACAAGAGGTCGATGGTGCCAGGGTGCTGATCGAGTTGTACTTGGGCAATGTGATGTTTGATTGATTGAATGTGTGGTCATCCGATCGTGTAACCTTGGGTTTTAACAGATGAAATGGAGATGAAGTCGAGACAGGGGAGATTTCCTCGGCATCAGATGAAAAATATTTCGGGCTATTCCTCTCGGAGGGGTGTCGTATCTTGTGATAGGATCGCAAAGTATAGATGAATGAAAGCTGCAACACAAGTGATCAACAAAATCTTAAAACGATTTTCAGTGATAAAACTCACGGTCATCGCCCATGTCAAGATAAGTCGTATCATCGCTGCAGCTATCCACGCGCCAAAGGGGGCTGGATGACACAGAGAAGTAAGCGTGTTCGTTGATGATGTGTACCATGAGATGTCTACATCCCAGCCGCAGAACTGCCTGGGATGCCATGCGAGGACAAGGGTAAGGTTTATCACAGGGCTGGCGCCTAAAAGGAGTAGATAACATGCTCGAAGGAGGGGCTGCCAAGCATTGGGACGACTTTGTTGGGGAAGGAGCGGTAGCGTGAGTGAGACAACCACAAACGTGACAACAAGCGCAGATACGATCCCAAGGCCGAGGGCGAAAACGCGCGTAACATCGCCTAGACCGTCGACGAACGCCAGAAAGTACCGAATGGTCATGTAAGTTCCCCAGATGCCTACGAAACTTGGCATATTGAAGACGTTATCCCAGAAAGAGGAAACAAACACACCGAAGAGAAGTTCGAATGCAACGTTAATAGCATGTAAACGACGAAGTTTCATTTTCGTTTGATAATCCTTCAGATTCTTGTGTTCTTCAGCAGTGATTGGATCACCCAACAAGTTAAGACCGAGATCCCAGCCTGACATCGGCCCACCGGGATGAGTTGGTTGTCGTTCAATGAGATCTTGATACGCCGCAGATGCGAACAAATGGCTTGTCGGACTCTCGTCTCTCTCTGGCGCAGGGTAAAGAAAAGATGAAGCAGAACGCAATGGAAGATCAGAAGCTTTTTCGTTGGCAAAAATGGCGTGGTGGAGACTGAGAGCGGCCATGGTTTAAAAGCGAGCGTGATGGCAGGGTGAGCCTAAGATAAGGTACGCGAAAGATCGTGAGTCTATAAATGAAGGTGGATAGACACCAAGGGAGAAAGACAAACACTTTTCACTGTTCATAAATACCACGAGGGCGCGTAGCTTGTATTTGCGTGGCGTGGCACTACATGAACATCACGTACGATTGAATTCAATGATTGTTCGTCAGCGCTCAACAAAGCGGCAAACGTCGAACTTGGACTGACCTGAATGGAGGGTGGAAGGCGAATGGTCCAGCACTGTGTAAACCAGCCTTTGTCGACCCTTTTTGCTGTCAAACTAAACTTCTAGGCTCCGCCAGACCACTATCTTTCGTGTTGAAATGCCCCAACGAACCAATCATCGTGTGGGAACGATGATTCACATCACGTAAACTGTAATTGAAAGAAGTCGACTAGATTATTAGATTTGGTAAACACTAGAATCTGATGAAATCAATTATCCCTCTTTCTGCTCTCTCCCGTCACTCATGAGACGGCAGACTTGACAGCATCAAACTCTTCTCTTCCAAGGTTGAAAAAATTGTCTGCAGATGATACGCCGTCGAAGACAGTACGCAGGGTGCGTTTCTGCACATCGGAGAATGTACCGTTGCATAACACTACATACGTATGAAGTAGTCTAGGTCGATGCATTAGCAAGCGTATACACTCAACGAGAGGATCCAACTAACCTCATGACGTTCTCCTGAAATTCAACATCTTTTTCATTATCGCCATCCGCGCCAAAAGGAATGGGTTCTACTAGTGCAGATATTAGTGCGTCCAACAGCGAGGGTTCATCTGGTCCACTGTCCCTCTTTAATGCTTCCATGACGGTAGGAGAGGTTGAGACGGACGCAGGGTCCGAAAGCATGGATGCATGAGAATTAGGATGAACAGGTGCGTTTGTAGATGAAGGTGTGTGCACACTCGCTGGTGCATTTAACGTCTCCCCACCTGTCGGTGTGAGCAACGAGTTCACAAGGAAAGCAGTCTTGCGCCGCAAGGTAATGTCAGAATCTGTCACTAGGTATGATGACATGGTCAAGTGAGGCAGTACCATAATAATCCCACCTTCGAGGGCATCACGTAGGACATTCCAGCCTTGTGCATGAGTAAACGTTTTGACTGCAGCAACATTATGTTTCATTAAGCCCGATAGCGCATACATGGCCTTCGATCGAGTGCCTGTGGAATTGGAAGAAGGTGATAGACACGTAAGAATGGCGGGAATGGGGTCCAAGGACAAATACTTGTCAAAACCATAAGTGTCAGGATCGGCGACATGGAAGTGAGCCTTGGTCTTACGGACGATTGGGCTGCCGGATTGTTCTGCAGTGCCGTTCCCAGCACCCATAATGTTTGTAACCTCAGGCCGTCTGTGGTAGAAGAATGAACGACAAGATGATGCAGAGGTTCCCACATCTTCAACTTCTGGAGATCTTGGAGCAAATGAATACCGCGTACAATCGGATGGAGGTTTATGTACTACCGTTTGCATTATCAATGCTCTCTACGAGCTGTCGAGCACGGCTAGCTAATCAGTCTCAGGGGCATTCCAGTGTCACGGTAAAATACATGCCATTTCCAGGTCATCCATTGCAACCATTCGTTGATCTTCATCTCTAGAAGTGTCGAGAGCAACCTCGAGGGCCTCTCTCATGAGCTGTGCATCAGGTTTTCCAAGGATGTAATCGATAACTGCAGGGTCGATATCTCTCCTGTTAGAGGCACCTTCGCGATTTTCTGGTGAAGAATTTTCAATGCCCCAACGCAGAAGAGACTCCATGACGGGGTCAGTTGGAAAAGAACAAGCCCTATCTAGCCGCTTCGGCTTCTGTCGGCAGCTCGGCGGAGTTTGTGACGGAAGTCAAATTATTAGTATAATATGGCTAGTTGGCTATTAACTAGTCCTCCCATTTTCACCATGCATTGCTAGGGTGAGTTTTTTTTTCCGTCTTCCAACCGAGTGATGATCTCCATCTACCATACGTTTTACCACATTCTGAATACTACAATATGTGGATGAAATTGTGATTTCAGCCTTGTCTGACATCTGTCTGCTGGTTTCGGCGTACGGCGCTCATTTCTTTATCCTAGGTCTCTTATCCTATTGTGTCATAAGAGGTGTGTGATCTGTCAGTTATTGTTGTTTCTTCCAGATGAGATTTATTCGATGGGCGGACCGATCGTACTCTTTCCACCAAGTCCCCTCGTGTACAACATGGGGACGGTTAGAGTCTGTGGAAACGCATCGAAATCTGATTCGCTCTGTGCTCCGTTGTCGTACGGTCACTCATCCCCACCTTGCAGAATTCCTGGGAAGGAGATTTGCCTTGCTTTTATCGTGTCATTGCCGTGCTCGGCTCAACACGCACCGCACTAAAATGTGCTTCGCTGGGGCGTTTTCTGCCTTGTGTATCTACTCCAAGTTGTTCATTGGCTGCAGAGAGGAGCACCGTAGTCACGCGTTCGGCGTAGCCAGAGATGCAGATACAGCCTTTTGGGCTGGAGTGAGTATATAGCTTGACTTCATACCTTGGCGTGTAGGCAGTACTCCCCCCTAGCCTTGTAAGAATGCATCGACGAGTAGCTCACACCGTTGCCGCGGTCATTCCACGAACATATTCTACAGATCGGCTAGCGAGACTGCAAGACCCCGCCAGAGTTGCAGAAGAAGGAAGCTATTATGACAACGAAGATGTATTCATCCCTCGACAAGACAGCTCCGACCTTGGCGGTTACGACCTGACCACTCAAGACGGCGACCACCAACACTGGCGGCGTCTGGACTCACGCGGAGAGAGCATCCTGAGTGGTTTAGACGGACCAGGCGAAGAAGAACAGGACAGAATGAGGAAGAGTCCAGAAAGCATGCACCGAGGAGGTTCTCTTAACAGGGTGGCCGAGGAAGACGTCGACCCCCCCGGCTCCATAGATCCCGACAACCAGCCACTTGAGCCAGACGACATCGAAGAAACCATCGAATGGGTGTTGGAGGAAAATGGTTTGTACAGGGGTAGGTCTCAGTCCGTCCATGTCCCTCCGCCAATGCGCACTGACATCGCCGATCGTCCCCCAGGCTCGTACGCACGACTCGTAGCATTATACTCGTTCGTGTCATTAACGGCCTTGATTACCTTCGTGGTTCTCGCGGCGTTGCCATCTCTTGTATGGCATCGTCCAAGTTCTCCTTCTCGCTATCCGTCACTCTTCCCATCACCCCTCCCGGAAATTTTACTGTCGTCGGCTATGTTTGCCCTGGCGCACCAACTACGCGTTCCTCTTTACACGGTATCGTCGCTTCTGCTTCGCCCCAACACAGCCTCGCTTCTGACCACCTTCTCGCACGTGTTACTTGTTAATATCCTGCGCATCGCATCGCTAGCACTGCTCCAGGTTCGTCGTAATATGGATGATATCAAACCAACGTGGCAGGACCCGTCCTTTCACACTGTCTGGTGGCTTTCGTTAAATATTGCAGAGGTCTTGGTCTCCCTCACTCAGGGTTATCAACAAATATCGGTATACCGCGATGTTTTGGTACCTCCTGGCAGGGAACGCGAATTTCTTGAGCAGTTGAAGGATAGGGCCACTTCATCACAGAATGTTGACGGATGGCAGAACTCAACGGAGCATCTTCCAGAGGATTCTCGTGATGATCTCCGACAACTAGAAGAGCAAGTTGGAGAAGGCCCGCTCGGGTATGCTAGCATGCATGATTTGCATATTCAGCAGGACTTCGACAAGCTGCTTGTTATCAAAGCAAGAGAGGAACTTGAGGAGGTGTATGGGGTTGCCCCCATTGTATGTATTGCGTATTGCGCTCGTTTTTTTTCTTCTGACGTACATTAACAGAAAATTCCGGTCTTCGTGTCGTGTCTACAACGTTTCGATTCAATCATCCTCTCCGTCGGTCTCACGCTTCTCGTGTCCTCTGCTTATCTCCGGTCCCCACTTTCCTTTCCAGTGGCGGGTAGCAAAATCATTCCATATCCCCCTATCATCTCTCACATGCCATTGGCCATCACTTTTCCACTCGTGTTGCTTATCCATTCATCTCTTTTGTCCCTTTATACTCCTATGATTCTTCCCCGTATTGGCATTCATACGGCTGCCTACGTGAGTGTTCTCGTCAGCTTGATGTGCTTTTTCACAGGCCTTGCGGCGTGGGGGGCGCTGTCTTGATCTAAGGAAGCGACCCACGGGGGGGCAGAGGGTCCTGCATCGATCCAGAATACAGGACTATTTATTTACTGATGTGTTCTACGGACTCTGATTGTTGAAAAGGAGCGTTCTTAATGAAAATAGTTGAAGAAGCCTCGTAATTACCTGAGTACCCGTTATTGACGCGTCCACCAACAAGCCCGGCATCCATGGTCCGTGATGAGTCCCTCCCTATATTCTCTCGGCTACACGCAATCATCATCATCCTCATTGAACAGTCTTCCAACCCAACGCGCAAGGACACATCCTGTTGCACCAAACAAAAACGACCAGTCGAACAAACGTCCAAACAAGGAATATTCAGGGAGAGAGGAGAACAAGTTAATGTCACCGTCGTCCCTTCCGTCCATACCTGAGAATGGGAAATGGGAGGGGAGAAACATTGTCCGTAGCTGGACTAATGTGGTGAGGAGATAGATTCCCTGAAACGAGGATCATTATATTGTTGTTTCTCAAGGGACAGGAGAAGCAAACCATGAGTTGTGCTAACAGAATTAACATCAGTGAGGCAGAGATATTGCGGGATGTTATTCGAAATATCTGGTTGCCGTATACACTTCAGTGTGCTTGTTGGTTTCCACGTATTAGAACTGGCCGACTTACGCTCGTAACACCTCTGAGGACCACTCCGACACTGCTGAGGATGATGACTCCCACCAGGGTCAGACTAATCTGCCTAGATAGCGATGGGACATTTATGAATGGTTTTCCGTACGCAGCTGGTAAAAGAGAAAGGATATAAGCAAGGACATGAGCAATAATGTCTCCATAAGACGATGTCTTGTTGTCCGTGGATGATGGTGGTGATAGTAAACCCATGACGGACTGATAGGAACAGGTATGTCAATGGATTAGAAGCACAAGGAACATCATGTGAGTACTTGCACTGAATACCCTACAGACGCAATATATTGCCCACATTCTGCTGAGAATTTTTCCGCGGATAGAGAGCGCTAATTCGGTGTTTTCGCGATTGCGCTTGAGGGCCGTCACTCTTGTCGTCATCTGTGATTCAAGGGCTTGCAAACCGATGATTTCCTGTCGCAAGGAATGATCTTAAGAGGGGGGGGGCCTGTAAACGTCATCTGTTTGGTAACCCAAGAGGTATGAATCCTACATGCATCACGTTTAGAAGTCAAGCGAGATAGCCATGAATCATTGCTTTGAGGCTGTCATCGATACTCAGCCACAGCCCAGTATCAAGGAAGAAACTCGCACTTTTGAAGACCCACATGTGTCGAAGTCGCGAGTGCGTTCACGTAAGTCAGACCGCACCCGCTCAAGCGCATTCTCCGCCGAAGCGATCGAAGCAGCGAAGGGAACAGCCCTTATGCCGCATCGAAACGTTGAGCTGTGAAGTTCCTCCATGTCACATTAATCGACGACTCACGCTTTGCGCGTAAATATACCCCATGCCCCGTTCACGGCGCCAAGACCTGATAAAAGCCCGAGGACGATAGTTCCGAGGACAACTAATCGAGCAACCGTTGATGTGAAAAGATCATAAGACGTAAATTCCGCGGGAAGTGGAACGAATGACAGGGTAAAAATAAAAAGAGCGACGGGGAGTAAAAACACAATAGTTCGGATGTTGAAAAAGCTAGGAGTCTCTATAGGGGCCGAAATTTTGTGATAGACCATGTATTCGTGGCGACAGTGACGGACCTGAACGATATGCGAGGACCATGCAGAAGGAGGCCGGGATGAGGGCAATGATGGTTGATAATAATAGGAAAATAGACATTCTCCACGTGTATAATCGAACACTGATGTGCAATACATCGGTCAGCACACCGAAGATTTATGAAACGCACTTACTATGGATCAAAAAGGTTGAACCCTTGACAGAGCACCACAGCGAACAACATACAGCACTCCGTGAAACAGATTGAAAAAGATGACTGTGCAAGGGCAGAGTGCCACGACTTCGCTAAGCTTGACTTGGATACTGTGACCGAGTGCGGGAGGCTACCATGGGCGGCTGGCGCAAGGAGATCATCGTATTGTCCTCTCTGCAGAAATATGCGACAGCATAGAAAGACACAAACGCTGGGTCAAGTTTAGTTAGCATTCGAGACACGAAGGGCCGAACAGACCTTGCGACAAGCGTTAAAGCCAGCTCTGCTATTAAGGTGGTCATAGTGGACAACGGCAAGCAACCCTAACCTCGTTGTAGGGTTTCGGTTAGGCTCACCTCAGTACAGCCTTCGTTTGACAGGTGCGCCTGCGCAAGCAACGCGACGACGTTGACCACCAAGACAGCATCGGGGAACGACATGAATGAACAAAGCCACAAGGCAGAGCCCACGACAAAACTTGACAACGAACCAGCAGCTGGGACTAGTACTTCGCATTCTCGGCAACTTCAACCATTGGTGAGGGTTGAAACTCTACCCATGTTTTGGGGTCGATTGACATTTTCTCCAGCAAGGGATCATTTCTGCCGCTCAGAGAGGCGATCTCGCGACTATCCAACAACTGATCGAGTCGGGAAGTGCAACTGTGAATGATAGAGATGACCAGAATGTGTTCGTTCTCTTGCCAAAGCCCTCCGGCGCAGCATACACACTGACTTTGTTTTGCAGCACGCCACTCCACTGGGCCGCGATAAACGCTCAGCTTGCGACTTGCCGGTACTTGATAGAACAAGACGCCGAAGTGGATGCAATTGGTGGCGATCTTCAAGCGACCCCACTTCAATGGGCAGCACGAAACGGATACCTTTATATCGTGCATCTACTCATATCAAATAATGCGGACCCGACTATTTCGGATTCCCAAGGTTACAATTCCTTGCACTTGGTGACCCATTCCTCATCCGTGATGCCCTTGCTCTATCTTCTCCATCAACCTGTCAACGTAGATTCTCGCGATTTACAAGGGCATACTCCACTCATGTGGGCAGCATACCAGGGGGATGCACTCTCTGTTGACTTGTTGTTGAAACATGGTGCAAATCCCAATCTGAAAGATGATGCTGGGCTTTCACCACTTCACTGGGCTGTGGTAAGAGGAAATAGGGTCATACTTCGCCGCCTTGTCGAGATGGGTGCGGATATCCATGCAAAGGATGCAGAAGGACGGACTCCGAGAGACATGGCTATCGAGCTCAAAAGTTTGGGAGCATGGAAGCGTGCCATGGAGGAAGGTGGCATGTCTGAATTCGGCGTCAAGAAAACAAAGCCACTGAACGAAGTAAGTTTGGGATTTTGTTGTTTCGGTCCTGGCTTATGTTCCTGGCAGAGAAATACCAAAATTGCGATCTTCGTGCTACCTTCGATATTCTTGTATATCATCTTTACCACCCTGAGTATCCTTCCATGGTATACTGGTATAGTGTTGTCAATGGCCGAGTTTTTTGGCATGCACCACGTAGGTTCTACTTCCCTTACGATATTGCCTTCAACTCATCTGCAATATGCCAAGATCGTCACGCGAGTCCTGTTAAATAAAGACAGTTATACGGGAACCGTAAATCAAAGTCCCTACTTCGCGGGTATTATCGCCGCATCGATGTTGTGGGTTGGGTATGGCTGGGTAACAAGACTTGTCAGAGGTAGTGTGCTATCATCATCTAAGCGTCGATGTTCATTCCATCTTTTTGCAGAAACACCTGAACATTCATTTATTCACTTGGCGTTCGCATTGGTATTTGGTCTTTGTGTGTATAATTTTTTCCGAGCGATCACACTTGACCCGGGTGCATGTCCCCGACCGGCAAACGATGGAGAGCTGAAAGCGGTAATTTGGTTGTCTGCTTTTTTCGTTATTCTACTGATACGGCCCTGTTGTAGATAATAGAAGACCTGGCGTCAGAGGGACGACTCAATGGTCAAACATTTTGTATTCAGTGTATGGTGAGTTTTGTCTCGAGTTTTGTCACATGCTCCTCAAGTCGTGTCTAGGCAAGGAAACCTCTGCGATCAAGACACTGTCGTGTATGCGACAGATGTGTCGCCAGAAATGATCAGTAAGTCGTTCGGCTTCCCTCATCTGTCCTTTTTGAACTCCCCTCTACTAGTCATTGCCCATGGGTGTGGAATTGCGGTTTGTTCCTCGTCAATTACTGCAGACCGAAGGCTAACTATTGTTTGCTAGTTGGCGCAAACAACCACCGTCAATTCCTGTTGTTCGTCACAACTCTCGTCATCGGCATAGTCTTGTTTGATTACCTTAGCTTTGAATGTAGGCCCTTGTTGATTGCCACGTTTTTTTTACTTATTACCGACATAGTTTTCACCACCGTTCCTCCACATGGGACGATTCCTAGTGATTGTTCACCCATCTTCTGCGTACCGGCGTACAAGGATTCATTCCTTCTATCTATCGCTCTGTGGTCCACTCTTCAACTCACTTGGACAAGTGTGCTCCTTGTGACACAATACTGGCAAGTCGCCCGTCAACTCACCACTTTTGAAGTCTCCAATCTCGGACGATATGGTTTTATGGGTGGTCGCGGGGGCCTTGCTGCAGGTGGCGGTGGAGCAGGTGTCCAAATGGGACATCGTCATCATCACCAGCATCGCGCAACAGGCTCTGAGCGAGGTGACGAAGACAGTGAAGGAGAAACTGGAGTGCACAAGCACAATCACCGACATGGCGGTTTATTTGCTATGGCGACCGCGCCGGGGACGTGTGGTGGATTTCTGCTTAACCTTCTCGGACTTGACCGGTTTACGCGGGGGAGAGCTGCGCATGGTCTTGCGCTCGCTTCGTCGGGTGCGCGTGCGTTAAATCCGTTTGATTTAGGTGTCGTGAGGAATTGCAAGGATTTCTGGACGATGGGAAAGGAGGTTGGCGTGGATTATGGGCATGTGTATGATGTTCCAACTGAAGGGTTTGACGAGGCGAAGAAAAGGAGAGAAATGGAGCACGAACACGACGCGAACGGGCAGAGGGGAAAGGGTCTTTTGGGAACACTTGGATTGAGCATGGGAGGC
The DNA here is from genome assembly GCA_038089295.1 of Xerocomus amazonicus. Classification (NCBI taxonomy): domain Eukaryota; kingdom Fungi; phylum Basidiomycota; class Agaricomycetes; order Boletales; family Boletaceae; genus Xerocomus; species Xerocomus amazonicus. The sequence continues at coordinate 30,318 of JBBPKO010000019.1, forward strand.
TCAAGCCGAAGAGGGTATGAACCACTCAGCCAAGCCTAGTCTTTCTTCGTTCACTACGCTTCATTTAGTCACTTGTAGTCTAAACGTGGGAATGTCCAAGTTTTTCTCGCTAAAAAACTCAAAGAGCAGGTCGTGCGAGCGCGTTGACCTCGACGACGACGACGACGACAGCTGTGACGGACCCAAATGATACATCGAAACTCTGCTCGCACATTGGAGACGACTTTGCTGTCGTACTCTCGACAGCGTCTTCCTCGACCTGCTCGACTTTACTCAACTCCGTCAAAGAGGGTCAATGCCCCTGCCACTGCATTCGCGCAGTTACAGGTCCCACATCCAGATGTTTTCCATCTTTCAACTCAGAAGGACCCTCTGATAGAAGAGGGCACGTCGTTTGTTAATGACATGCGCGGTTTTTTGCACCGTCGCGTTCCTTATACAATCCTCCCAACCCCTCTCCCAGATCAGTCTAACCCCACCGCGCTCAGCACTTATTTTTTCCCGGATTCTCCTACCCAGGATCAGTTCGCTGTCATGGACGCGTGTTTATACAACCTATACGACGTCCCTCGCGCAAAACAAATTTTTGAGCGGCTACGGAAGTCCACTGCAGTTGAATCCCTTCTGGATACTCGAATTTACAACTCTTTCCTAGAGGCATATATCGAGATGGCTTCTGTAAAGGAGCCAAGTGACCGGACTCTTTGGATCGAGGAGGCGTGTTCGTTGTACGAAGCTATGGAGAACGGGTCAGAAAATATCCATCCGACCTCACAAACATATGCAATTATACTTCTCGCTCGACTACGGTATGAAGGTGGTTCTGCAATCTGAAAACTGTCTCACCACTCCCCGTAGATTTGGCTCCGACACTAATGATTCGAGTTCAGCATCAGATCCAGGCAAGTTGCTTGGTAGGCTTGCCGCCCGCGGAATACCTATTCAGGACGTGATATCTGACCGTGTCTTCACCTCATCTGATGAAGCATCCGAGGTCATCCGTTCTCTATCCAAAGCAGCAATCGAGATGAACATGACGAGCGTCATCGTAGAATTGGCCCAAGTGGAAGCAATGGGTACTGGTCACTTGGATCCCTTGAGCGACGTCCCGGAGGTGACACCGGTCAAGAAACTTGTGGTCAGTCGCGGGCCGTTACAGTTACTTCCAGCGGTTAACAAATTACATCACAGGATGCATCCCGAGAGACTGTTGATGTAAATAGTAATGGTTTTCACCCCACCTCGATGGAGATCCCGTTCAACCTGGACAACTTGCGTAAGCACCTAGCACAAGTTACCCTCGCTCGCCGCGTTCTTCCTGAAGATGTCGCGGCCCGCCAAAAGTTACTTGAAGCGTCTGTCTATGACGTTGCCGTGGAAAGGCTCAAGCATGAAGCCAAGATTTTCGATGAAATTGGCATGGGTCATGTAGATGTTGGTCTGCGACGTGCGGACCTGCAACGATGGATGTGGGACTGGCATGGGAAACTCCGTGCTCGACTAGAAACTGAGATTGCGGACATCATTGTTGCCGAGGCTAAGCTGGCTCGAGGTACGTACAAATTCGAGACGTATGAACCCCCGCCGACGCTATATAGGGGATAAATCTACTCGCCTGGGTCCATTTCTGTCGCTCGTCAAGCCCGAAACACTTTCTTTGATCACCATCCTCGAAGTAATGCGATTAAATAGCACTGGTGGCATCGCGGACGGCATGAAGCTAGCTCGCGCCCTCCTTACTGTTGGGCGTGCCGTCGAAAATGAGTATAAAGCCCAAATGTGCAAACGCAATAACATAGCGATTCCTTCGTTGCACCGTGTTGGTGACCACAGTTTCTTCACAGGCCTGGGCTATAGGGATCTACACGCACGCCGAGTTACAGCTGCCAAGTATATTCAAGATAATGAGGAATGGACAACAGAGTGGACACAGTTACTACGCGTACGGGTGGGAAGTATATTGGTGGATTGTCTCATGGACGTTGCTACAGTTGAACGTACGGCACTTGACAAGAGAACCGGTGAGGAATTGTACGTGCTGTGTTTCTCTTTTGCGAGGAGTTAAGGACTAATCAATATTGTGTAGGAGGGAGAGGCAGCCCGCATTTTATCATGCATACGAATACGTTCGTGGTCAGAAATTAGGTGTCATCCGGCTCAATCCCGTTGTCGCCGATCGACTTGCCAAGGACCCTCTTCGCGAAACACTCCATCCTCGCCACCTTCCCATGCTTGTCAAGCCCAGACCGTGGCTCGCTCCTGATCAAGGGGGTTACATTTATAACAAGAGTAGGTAGAATCCTCAATTACGAGGCTAGTCTACTGACGGCGAGAATCAGCTTCGGTCATGCGCTTCAAGGACTGTCAGGAACAACAGAGTTATCTCCACCATGCTTCATCTTTGGGCAATCTCGAGCTCGTGTATGCTGGCCTGGATGTCCTGGGTGGTACACCATGGCAGATTAATCGAAGGATCTTCGATGTCGTACTCCAAGTCTGGAATTCGGGAGAAAGGCTCTGCAAGATTCCACCCGCAGTATATGACAAACCTGAGCCCGAGAAACCAGAACATTATGACACGGACGTGCAAGCAAAATCTGTATACAGCCAACGCCTTAAAGGTTATGTCCAGGATAAAGCAAACAACCACTCTGAACGCTGCAGCGTTAATTACAAAATCGAGATATCCCGTGCGGTAAGTTTTATAAGTAGCCATCAAATCTGCCATGTTGATTCAACATCAGTTCTTGGGAGACACATTCTACTTACCTCATAACCTCGATTTCCGTGGGCGAGCGTACCCTGTCCCCCCCCACTTAAGTCACATTGGTGATGATTTGGCTCGTGGACTTCTGATGTTTGCGGAGGCAAAACCTCTCGGCGAGCGCGGTTTGCGTTGGCTCAAAATTCATCTCGCCAACCTGTATGGGTTCGATAAGGGCAGCTTTGACGAGCGTGTTGCGTTTGTGATGAACCACCTCGATGATGTATATGACAGCGTTGAGAATCCTTTGGAAGTGCGTCTGTTCCTTCATCATGGTTGCCTTCGTTGATCTCTGTACAGGGCCGCCGTTGGTGGACCAAGGCAGATGATCCGTGGCAATGTCTTGCTACTTGCATGGAGCTCCGTGCTGCACTTGATTCGGAAGACCCCCATGCATACATGTCGATGCTTCCGATTCACCAGGACGGTACATGTAATGGTTTGCAACACTACGCTGCTCTCGGGGGTGATGGTAAAGGCGCTGCACAAGTCAACCTGGCCGTCACCGACAGACCATCAGACGTCTACACTTACGTTGCCAACATGGTCGAAAAGATCGTACAGAAAGACGCGGAAAGGGGCGAAGAGGTTGCCCAACTGTTGTTTGGTAAGATTTCTCGCAAGGTGGTCAAGCAAACGGTGCGGCCCATGTTTTTTGCTGTTCGAGTGGGTGGATGTTGATTGTTAACCTTATTAGGTTATGACAACGGTATACGGTGTCACGTACATTGGAGCCCGCGAACAGATTGAGAGGCAACTGAAAGATAGGGGAGACATTCCTGAGGAACGGTGCTGGGCAGCTTCTGCGTACCTCGCAAAAAATGTTCTTCATTGCATCGGCGATCTTTTCTCAGGCGCTAAAGCCATTCAAAACTGGCTTAATCTCTGCGCCAAACTTATTACCAAAGGCATTCCAAAGGATCGCCTTCCTGAAATCCTGAAATCCAAGCGCGCTAACGCTAAGGCAGACACAGTGGATGCTCGCATACGGAAGGAGCAAATGACATCTGTGGTGTGGACTACGCCGCTGGGGTTGCCAATTGTGCAACCTTACCGTAAGGCGAAACGAAAGCAAATTATGACATCCCTGCAGACAGTCTACATCTCAGACCCTGCCGCTCCTGCCGCCGTCAATGGTATCAAACAGGCATCTGCATTCCCACCCAACTTCATTCACTCTCTCGATGCGACACATATGATGTTGACAGCGTTGGAATGTAGGGTAAGTACTTTGCTTGATAGGCTGATGGGTGGCTGAATAGAGATTCCAAGGCTCGAGATATCACATTTGCATCGGTGCATGACTCCTATTGGACACATGCATGTAGTATCGATTCAATGTCGGAAGTCATTCGAGACACGTTTATCGCCCTTCATTCTTCTGACATTCTTCGTAAGCTCGAAGCCGAGGTGAGTTTGATGCTACCTTCCAGAGCACAAATCTCCTAACTCAATTCTATCCCAAGTTTCGGGAACGCTATGCAAATCACTTGATACCCTTGTCAGCAATTCGAAAAGAAGCAACTCTTAAGATGCTCTTGAATGCAGGTTGCCGTATCACGGCCTCCAGGGACGTGGCTGCCGAGCTCAAGCAAGAGGATGAAGTAGTTGCCGGCTTGCTCGATATCACGGACGCTGAGGGAAGCTCGATCTCCACCATCACTGTGGACGATCCCCCGACGACAGAAGAACCTGTTGCACCTGTTAAGCGTGCGCGCGGTCGGCCACGCGGTTCGAGCCAGAGACGAATTCAAGTCGACGATACAGAGTGCGAAGGGGAAGAAGACGACGTACCAGCTGCATTCAGGAACAAGTTCGTTAAATTGTCGCACATAATTCCCCCACATCCAGAAAAGGGGACGTTCGAAGTGGAGACGATCCGAAAGTCGTTGTACTTCTTTTCATAGCGCTACTGCCTACCGTCTTCCTCTTCGTTGCTGTCGGTTGCTTTCGGCTACTGCTAGTCAGATATGCCTCTCACCATTCTAACGCAGCCACGCTGTCATCATTACACCCCGCAAGTATATCTATCCGTAATGTAATTCATCACTAGTGCTGCATACGACACACTGTACATAGAGACAGACTCCTTCAAGTCATTCATAAATAGCAGATTAGAGCGACATATTGTCAGGAAACGAGCTGGGTCATGGTACGCTCACAGATGGCAAGTAACATGTTTTCGCAGATGGGATCGATAATGGGCTTAGAGTTGGGTGCAATAGAATTAGTAGGATCTCTGTGCTCCACGGAGCGGATGAGTCCCCAAATCCGATTGAGAAGTGCCTCCTTGAGCTGTTGCCCTGCGTAGTCAGTTCTCCTAGCAATTGGTTCACAGTATGAAGGACCAGTCCTCGCTGTTGGCATCGGTGTTGGTGTAACGCAGAGATTAAGCGTGCTCGCGAGGAACCAACCTGCATCCCTCGTCGCGAGTGCTCGAACACGCTCTTCTCTTGAACCAACAAGCTTTTCCAACCGTTTCATGCGTAAGTCACTCATAGCAGCACTTTGTTGAAACCCGCCCTGGGACTGGGTTTGAGAATGGGGTTGCACAAAAAGAGGACTTGGGATGAGTTGTGGCATTGCTGGCTGTTGAGATGCAGACGCGGGTCCAGAGAACGACTCGGACGAGTTCAAATGGGGTAGAGGGATTGCGTACAGTGTCTCGAGCTCGCGGATCGTTTCGAGGGCGAGCCGATCTCTAATGCTACTCGCAAGATTATCAATAGTGACCCCGCCTAGACCGGGGAGGGATGGAAGGGCGTCCAATGCCTCGAGAGATGTACCAATGAGAGCGAATGTGTCAGTGCGTGCATCTGGATTCTTCGGCGGACGAAGGAAGCTGCCGGTGCGCTTGTCCTTCTCGCCCCTGTCCGTGTTCTTAGCCTTCATGTCTAGCCGACTGGGCCTCTTGAAGGGCGGGGCAAGAGGCGCAAAACGCGCAAAACAGAGCGGAGCTAAGGCACGTAAGAGCGGAAGAAGAACGCATTCCAGGAAGCGGTCGAGGACCCTATCGATATTTGCATGGGACGCCATAAAAGTGACAATGGAATTGGCGCATTGGCAATGACGTTCCGGCTGACCGCTGACACCCTGGGTGGAGCAGAGCAAGGCGGGAAAAGCTGTTCGAAGGAAATACATAAGGAGTGGGGACGTAATTGCGATACGTGGACTGTCTATGTGCCGTGGATTGAGCCGCGACAGTGTGTCGAGCACAGTTTCGGTGTGAAAATCTGGATCCGCGTTTGGAGAAGAGAACAGAAAGATGTGTATTGTATCGAGGACACGAAGGATCGCGTCGGTGAGACGTGAGACATACACATGGTCTTCACTGGGAGAAGCGAGGACACCCTTGAGAAAGGCATATGCTGCGATGAGTGATGGCGACGACGGGCATTGTGATGACAGAAAGCGAGACCAGTCTACATGCGCCAGAACAGTGTGTATGCGCGTGTGCAGTTGGTTAGAATGGGCCTACCAGCTCGAGTCTGATGCCAGCTCCACTCAGGATCCTGTTGGTCTTTGCTTGTGTTTTTTTTGCTCTTCTTCTTTGGAGGAGGTGCATCTGAGGTTAAGCCTTCACGAGACGTTTCAGAAAGGAGTTTTGAGAGTACTAAACAAAAATGACTCGGGTAAGCTGGAGGGTTGAACGAAAAGGTGTAGTCGGCACCTACGTGTATGATCTGCATCACGTTGGGCTTTGAAGGTTGAAAGCTGTTTCTCAAGCTCGAGGGCATATGTTTGCCAATCTCGACTGCTATTGCCATTGGTTACGGATGCGAAACGTGACTGAAGGTCGAACAAGTAGGCTGCTTGGAGCGATCGTAACTGGACGCGTCAGGGGTGAGATCGCACTTACACGTTGTCGACTGATCCTTGGGCTTGAATTTCAGGGCTGCGAGAGCCTATACCAGAGGAATGAGCGTTCATGAAGGAAGAAATAAAGTGCTGCGTACAATAGCTATGCGCACGACAGAACGAGGATCGGGTTGGGACATTCTACAGAAACAAGTACTCGCACACACGGTTCGGTAACAAGCTGCAGTCACACAAGTTCATCGAATCTTGAGCACAAAATTTTATTCTAGATGTAATGAAACATTGGCAAGGCGAAGTCACATCATTACTTGGACTCTGCAACCTTCACCTTGGACTCGAGCTCAGCCTGTAAACTGTCGTCAGCACTCTTCGGTAAAAGTGTAAGAAAATTTTAGCCATTGGCTAAATGCAACGCACAATCTCCTTCTTCTTCTCCTCGATCTGTACAAATGTTTTAGTAATGCAGAAAACAAAGACATGAAACATTGTGACACACCTGGGATTTGAGCTTGCGTAGGAGCTCGGCATCATGGCGCCGTGCATACTCCTCTGTGACACGTCAAACTTTTGCAATCAAGTTGGATAGCCAAGCTGACCTTCATGGGCCCTCTCCTTTTTTCTGTAGCCTTGGTTAATCTGAAGACGGTCGGACACTGTCATAAAGAACTCGCCCGAATTCCCTGCTCTGTGCAACACTGCCCTCCTTTGCGCTTGAAGCGTATGCCCTCGTAGAAGCAGCACGAGCAGCAAGTGTAAGGGGTACTCGACGACTGGTGGCAGAAAGCATCATTATGGTCAACAACAAAATCGAACAGAACAGCCATTCAACCGTGACACCCAAATAGGTGTGTCACTGGATGTCACACCACTTGTTCTCTCTTTTATTTGCTTTGCAGTCATGTCCTCTGTCCGTCTCCTCACACAGGTGGTCAGTTAGTTCCCCGTTGCTCCGTCGACATCGTCCCCGTCGTGCTCATCGTCGCTGTTGTTTCTAGTCCAGTCGTGCCCGATGCGCACGAGCCTTCTCGTCCTCAGCTAGCCGGAGAGGTCATTTGTTCCGCATCCCACCGATCCTATAACACATTGACATATGCCCCCTTGCTTCAGACCTCGTCCAAGACCTCTACGTCAGGGAACTGAAATCTTACAAGCCACGTGTTGCTGTATGTGTTCGCTGTTAGCTTTGCGTTGGTCGTTTTAACTTTCCTCTTCTTCATTGCTCAGGCTAAGGATGCTCATGTTGGGAATGTGAAGGCGTTCGCTCCACCTGCTGCACCGAAAGCCCCAGTTCTCCCTGCAGACCTTGCAGCTGATCTCGCCGCATATGATGCCACGGAACCAACAAAAGCAGAGGTCGAGACTGTTAAACCAACCGACCTCTCAGGAGAACAAGCCGGGGGTGCAGAGGCATTCCTCACCTTTTTGGAAGCCGATGTAAAGCCTGTGGAGGCCCACCACTGATGTTTTAGACTAGAGTGAAATACCAATTGGCTCTATAGACATTTGACCAGCGGTGTCTTCCTATTGTCATACTCACCCTGAACACCTCAAGTGGTGCAGTCGACAATCGGCACTCCTGAAAGTGTACATTGGTGCGATAATCTGTTTCATTCGTGCTGATCTGCAAAACTCTCGAGTTGGCGCAACTCTTGAATTAATGTGAACATGTATGTAGCCGCCATCTCCGTGATCATCATTCGTGTCCGTATCGTCAAATTTCAAGGTGGATCGTCCATCGTTCCTGTCTTCTTACGACAACAGGGATTCATTCTCCAACAGCAGTCTCCACCAAGTTCAAGCTTTAAGGATATGCCATTCTACACCTGTCTCATCGTGTACCAACAAATATTGGCTGCCCGACACCTCTTATCTTTGATACTCAACAGTTGTGAATGCATATCTGACAAGGAAGCCTCGCAATGGTATTGCTATAGGCACACCCACAATCTCAGCCGAAAACGTCGAGCCCATTAAGTGCATGGTGCACGGCAATTACACAACTCATGCTCGTCCCAGTCCTATATTTTCAAGTATAACTCTGAACGAATCTCCGTAAAGTCAGCTACGCGGTGCCGAAAGTACTATGGAACAAAAAACGACGGTATTAAAAGAGCTATTTGAGGAAGCAAAGTTCAAAACCGGCGTCGAGATGACGACGAAAAATAAGGCCACAGGGGCGTCCAGATAGGTATCATGATAAATCGTAGCCTTTGACAGGTATGGTCCATCTTCGGGGGGAGGGGTCTCCGAGACTCGTGTTCCTTGAATAGACATTATTCGTACCGTTGTGCCTCCCGGATCGATGGAAGAACGTCTTACCAACTCCTAGTTTCGGCGGAACTTAGCGAAGAAGCCAGTCTTGGGGGCAGGCGTGGACGATGTTGCACTAGACATACGGTCGCGTCTCCGGCCGCAACACACAGTGAAACCGGCCAAGGTGAGAAGGATCATCGAGGTAAAAGTAAGCCAAAAACCTTGATAGGATGAGTCTGCACACGTTTGCAGAAGATAATTACGACAGACATACCTGGCCCAGTGATCGTCCTGCCACCGAATCCGAGGTTACCCATCTCATTCTTGAAGTAGGCATAGAGAGCAATGTCGATGGCGAACGCAATGAGGGCAAGAATGGCGGCAAGGAAGGAAAACAAAGAGGCAAAAAGAGTAACAGAAATGTGTTGCGAGAACGAGAAGAGCAATGCAATGAAGGATATGCCGCATGCTATATCAGGGAATGTTCCACATAGAAGGCAACAAGGTGGTCAAAGGGGATCAGACAGGTTCCGAGATGAACAGAAACAACATACCAACAGGGTGAACGGCAAGACCGAGGGTCCATGAGGAACCGATGTAGACTGAGTTATTCGCACTATTCTGGATCGACAACGAATAACCATGGCCTGTGTGTGGTAGTTAGTGGCCAGTCAGCGGAGGGAAGGGTGGCTGACCGGTGTTGCTACAGACTGTGTCCCCGTCGAGGGCGGCGTAACAGTAACTCCTATATACAGTGTGAGGATGGAGACCCAGTCGAATCGGGGGAGAGACGACCTACCAAATGCCCAACTAGTGCAGCACATGACCAAACCGCGTCAATAAGAAGGAAAGATTGGACACTGTGGGTTGACTCACCCTCAGCTGGGAAAATGCCTGATCTCCAGTAACCTCGACAGTGCCGTTGGTGTGAACGCGGGTGATGTCCATTGCGGTCAGGTAGGGCAGCGATATAGAGACGATGAAGAGAAGGACAAAGGCAGAAAAGAGAAAGAAAATGGCAGGTATGCAGAAAACGCGCGACATTGTGGAATCGTCGTCGTTGTAGAGAACGACGTTGAAAAAAGGGAAGAAGAGAAGACGCGAGGCGACCGCAAGACCATGCTAAGTTATAGTTTTTTTCTTATGGCTCGAAATGGAACGATCCAAGCGCAGAACTCGCTCCAACGCGGGAACACTTTTGACCCAGCCAAGCTGAGTCCGCGCGTTGTTCGCTCCAACGGACAAGCATTCTGGAACAAACTACTGCCTTCGAGGCACAAAATCATCCCTTCGGGAGATTATGTGACCAACATCGTTCACATAAGATGATTGCCATCTAGCCATTATAGCCGTCAACACCACCCAGCTTACGCTCCGAGAGCGTCGTTTTCGACCTCCCCAGTGACTACATCTGACACTACATACAGATTTTGTTTTCTGTTCTCACATATTAAGATTTCTCAATTTTCACTCATGAATCATCCCATTGGCAAAGGTTGTGAACCGTTATGACCTAGTGATTGACTGGCTGAGAACTACTTTCAGGGCATCCAAGTGGTTCAGTACTATATTGATTGATGTATGTAATTGACCCAAAACCAACGAGGATGAAGAGGGCTGCATACTGACGTCACCCTGGAGGTACTAGGTGGAAAATTTGACCAAGGCTGTGGACGACTTACTGGAGGAAGGCACAAACAACCAAGACTGTACACGGAAGAGAGGATGCAGCCAGCTCACAGTTCCATGTACTTTGACTGTTATTACATTGAAGTGCTGGCGCATCATCTGTGAGTATCGCTGGTCTAATCAATAGGGTTGGACACAGTGGTTGAAGGTCCTTGACAGCTGAATAACTTGTACTTGCCATGCTTGGATGTGCAGTCCACTCGACCTGGTACCTAGTTCCCGTAAGCTTCTCCCAAACTCTGACTCAGGGGTGGCTGACCCCGCTGGCTGAGTTCGCTTTGAAAACACTGAAGAAGACTACAATTACGGCCATTACCATTATTGAGCGGGACCGCGGCACCTACCACACATTGGGCGGCTCAAACTCAGTCTTTCGCATGTCGATCGATAACTTTCAATCAATAATAACCTGGATCCATACCAAAAGGTACCGATCGTGATCGAGGCCAAACGTTCGACGAAGAACTGAACACGGGGCGTTGGGTTTATAACTCAACCAGTCCATGTAAAGATTCTTGAAAATATAAAAAGAGACGGGTGACTCATTCTGGCTCGCTCTCGTTGCAAGTTTACCTCGCCGCGCATATCTACGTCCTAGCTCCAGCCATGGCCACGTCTCGCTACGACATCAATCCCTTTGGATCGCCCGTCAAGGTTTCTACGCCACAGTCTGACGTTCTCGCCACTGCAGATCTTTTGCTCGAGCAAATAAAGGAACTTGAAAATCTTTGTTCTACCGTCGAGGAACGTGTTCAGCGCAAGCGTCGTGCGCTGAAGGAATTAGAATACCTCATCTTGGGACCGAATCCTTCAGACGAGTCGCTGCGTAGTCCTGCCTGTCCTGTCAATACACCGATCAGCTCTCGTCTACACCTTGTATCTCCACGTCTTCGAGGACTATTCGACTTACATGGACCAGGACAGGCGAATCTTGATGCGATCCAAAGTTGTCTGGACTATTCCCCGGAAATGCATGTAGGAGATAACCCGGTGGTGGACGAAGACCCCCCCGAACATTCAGATGAGTGGGAGGATGATGACGAAGAAGCATTGCTCTGCCCATTTGACGACAAGTACGCGCTTCGGGAGAGTCCACGAAGGGCCGAAAAACCCCTGCCTGCGACGCCTCGCAACAGAGCTAGCGAGGCTATTGAGTCGAGGATTCCTAGGAAAGTGTATGTTCAGAGACAGGTCTCGATGTCGAGGAAGTTTATACGACGATCGCCGAGTAACGTGGTACGAAGCCCCTTGTGCCGGCGTCGCTCCAGCGTACATACCAAGAAGCCCATAAATGCTGGATCGGATCTCACCGCCAAAGGGACGATGAGACAAGGCTCGTGGAAGCGGTGCAACTTGGAAAACGCTAAGCTGAGAGGTGGAACAATGGCATCGCATGCAACCGAGAACGAATACACGAAAGACAATGCTCGTAGGAAGGAGAAAAGGAAGGGCTTGTGGTCAATCTATTCGGTATGCTCAGAACTTAGATTGAGTGGAACCCACCGTGCTGCCTGATGGACCCTTCAGAAGAGCGTTTCGGATTCAATGTTTCCTGGTCTTGAACAGTAGTGTTGTCATATCCGTGTCAGTCCTGCATGATAGCTCCTGTCTTCGTCCCGCGAATCAGTTGTCTCTTTGTCTCTTTGGCTAACAATCGAGTCGATCTAAGCTGTTGCACACGTGCTACTTTTCCCCAAGTTGCCTGTACCGGCGTCACAATACTTGAGGGAGTGTGATGCTTCAGGTGTAGTCCCCTTGGGCCCTTAACAGCTGCGGCTGGGCCAATGTGACACTCTACGAATGTCATTAATGTTGATCGTGGATTCATGAGCTGGCAAGGGCCTCGATGCTTTCGTCCCGGTGTTGACGGACATTTCTTTGGCTGTGATAGGCCAGGCCAATCATACCACGCCCCACCCGCTGGAATAACAATCACAAGTTCTCCGTGTCTTCAAGATGTAGGATCTCAATCAGACCACATACCTCTACGTTATTTCAACGTCGTGTCGACTTGTTTAATTGTCGATGCAGTGCACGATATCGGTTATCCCGGCTTGCGTGGACATGTCCGATTTTGCCTTCATGCGCAAGCAGCGTGCAAGTACTGTCAAGTGTAATCCCGGGCGCTTTTTAGGCCGGCTGGCTCCAGTTCAACTGGATCCTCTTCTCGAAGGGCGTCAGCTTTAGACCAATCCCTTGTAGTTCGGTACGGTCCATCGACACTTGATGTCCGCCTAGATAATTTCCTGTCCTTCTGGTCGTGTAATGCTCATCCTGATTTGAATTCGCAGGCGACGGGTCGATCTCGCCTATAGAACGAGACTAACACGGGTCGTGCGACATCTTTCATTATGCCTTGATGTTCCAGTGTCTACCTTCACGACGTTTTCGCTGATACTTGCCAAGCGTAGGCGTCTTACGAAACTTAGTATTATCAGATTGTCATTACGCACTGCGATCCCAGCTTCAATGGTGGTCGACCTATGAAGAGGGAATTATGTGTGCCCACGACCGAGTACTTGGGATGCTTCTCGAGCTCGCGAGTGGCCCCAAGCAGCTCCGCGGAGAATATTGGCCCGAGAGCATAAAGCGGTGGACCCACCCCTCGGACGCCATCCCTAAGAGTCTTCATCTCTATGGCAAGGATTACTAGTTGTTCGTAATTCAGAATCAACGGCTGACGATTTTGCATATAAGCGGACTACGACTGATGTTTTGAGGCTACAGGACAGTCCGTCAGCTAAAGACAATCGCATGGGGAAAATACATTTTCAGCCCAAGGCCAGGTCAGCATGGAGTGTCATAGACGGCAGAGTTTCTCATGCTAGTATCTACACGGGCCGTACACCTTTCAAGGTGACACAGACCAAATGTGCTTACCTGAAAGAAACACTACCCGCAATGCCTCAAGCGATGGAGAGGAATCATGACGTTACTCTAATTAATCCCGGAAGACATAGTTAGGTTAATATCATCCAGGTGGACACTGCAAAAGCAGATTAAGATGCGGGTCTACTCGTCCCTCTGTTGAGACAGTCTAGATGTAAGAGTGTATAATCTGGAAGGGGTGTATCTGTGTCGAGCATACACCACTTGAGCATTCCCATTATTCTGGTTCTTGAAGACATCCATAGCTTCCGTTGCAATATCCACGTTTTGAAATTGGACAAAAGCCCTTCTCAACACAAGATCTGCCTCTTTTTTGCCTACGTCAAAGGCAGTGTTTTTAACACCGAAAGAAAACAGCGAGAGTCGACACGCAACTTACTAAACCGTACTGCCAGAATCTGATCCGCATAACTTCCAAACATCTTCCGCACCTCGATATCCGATTCCCCTTGAACCATAAGCGTATCAGATGGTTCTGCGGGCTTCGATGAAGCCGTCGGGCTTTGTGCGTGCTCCACAAAAAGTTGCCTGTCTAGCACAAATATGGGGTCCGTCACATGGGTATCCACAAAATTGACGGCCTCTGCGACCGACTCGAACCGGATGAAACCAACACCTCTAGATAGACCAGTGTCCGAAGTCACTAGAAGCACACGAGTCAACCTCCACATAGGATACCCAAAGGCAAAAACGTACTCAGTCTGAGAGACTCGATTTTTCCAAACTGGGAAAATGCGTCCTTAAGCTGGTCCGCGGTCACGTTGTAGGGAATGTTTGCGATGTAACATGTTCCCGAAGGTGTATGAGAGGTTGGTGGGTTGGCCCGGCTTTTGTCGCGTAGTGCGGGTGTGATAGAAAGTCGTCGCAAGTTCGTGTACGAAGGAACTGTGCACCTCGCTGGCTGAGAGAAATGCAGGTTGCTCAGCGAGCGCGAGCACACCAGACGGTGCCCCAGAACGCTTGTATGCATCAACAAAGACCTTGAGAACATGAGAACGAGGTCGTGATGCAGCGTCCACTTTCAAGTTTACACTCGCCGGAAATTTAACGCGACCTGAGTGTCACGCTGCCGTCACAGAGTAACAACGATATCACGATACAAGCTAATCGACAGTACAACAACTACGAAATGTATCCAGCAGCATCGCCCAATCATAGTCGCTTCAACGCTTTCTTTCGCTTTTCCATGCCTACAGTCCCCGGTGCTGCAGTCCTTTTCACCGCCTTCGAATTTGTGCCGAGCGTCCTTACATTAGAGTCTGCAGTAGATAATGGGGAAGGTGATGTGACGCGCTCTTTGCCCTCCTTACTCGAGCACGATGTCGGCGATTGAGATCGCTGAAGCATGTTTTCGGGCGATGATTGCAATGGTTGTGGGAGCGGGAATGGTGAAAATGATTTTTGCATTGAGGATGCCGATGAAATTGTGATCGCCTGGGCAGGTTCAGGTGCATTCGGGGTAGTAGTAGTCAACGCAATGGGGGCCTCGAGGCCGTTCGTGCTTGAGGACTGAAATTCCGGGGGTTTCGTTCGGGGGGTGGCGTGCACAGTCGTGATGAGCTTTGCTCGCGAGAAGTAGCTTTCATAGTCTTCCAGTAAAAGCTTCCCGGCTTCCTCGTCAAGGGCAGACTCAGGATTTGGATAGATAAGAAGGCATTTTACAGTCACTAGGATGTGACCAATGCCATACGTGGATTTCCAGTCCTTCTTTAGTGTGTTAACACAAATTTCGCCGGCAGACGACACGTTGGGGTGAAAGATCTTGGTGGCAAACCAGCCTACAAGCCACGTCAGAAAACGGAACATTGGACGCTATAATAAACAACAAACATTTTGGAGGAGCTGCAGGAAATTCTTCGGTGAACTTGAATCGTACTCTGAAGTATCCTCCTGCATATGGTGTGCCCTCTAGACGCGGATGAGAACACGCTCAGTTTGAATAAAAAGATCTCAATGTATATTAGCCCACCAGGTCCTTCGATTATTCCAGTGATATCGAGTATATTCTCCTCGCTCGTGATAATTCGAATCCCCTCTGGAGGGCTGTTCTTCATCTCTGAGATCTCACGCATCAACCGACGCATTGCAGCTGGTGTTACGGACTGGCAAACGCGTGTCAATCATGAGTAAATGACATGAAAATGCGGCACGACTGACCATGTTGTGAATGCTCGACAGTTGAACGGGTTGTTGTTGTTGTTGATCAACTGGCTGACTTGTGGTTCGAAAAAGCTTGATATTTTAAACTCCGCACACACTGTCTGAGTCACGTGCGAGAAAATCAATCACGTGTAAAATGTGTATTTAAAATTAAATCGAAATAAAATAAACACTTATATAATGTACATAGACCACAGCAACATATTATTCGCTAGTCTGTTAGAGCAGCTAAATAACTCTGTTTTCGAGCATATCAGGCAGGACACAGAAGAACAGAGAATAACCATACCTCTCTTTCTTCCAGAAACTCCAGATATGTCAGTGCAACAGCAATCCAGAAACTCGTGTCTACACCCAAGATCCGCTCCTCTGCACGATCTATCTCCAGCAAGCCGGTAACCGAACCAACTGTCAATATTGGTGTCCTGTCATGAAATGTAACAAGCGGCAAGGGCATATTGGGAATAAGTTGTGAAAGTCGCTGCCGAGGCTGTGAGGATGGGCCCACCACCTGAGGCGCATCACTTAGTCTGTCTAGTGCACAGAGCGTGAAAGAAACCGAGTGAGAAGGCTTGGTGTTCTGGAAAAAGGAAAGAGCACGCGCAAAGAATGATCGCTGTTCACCAGGTTGAGGACCAGGCGCATGCGGGGATGAATGGGGTGCAAGCAAGAATTGCGTGATTTTTGTGGATATCACCTTGGAATTTTTCTTTGGTATTCTGGTGGACACTGATTCAGCTGTGCCAAGTTTTCCCTCGATTGACGGTGGCGAAGGAGGTGTGGCAGAAGCAGGCGCTGTGGGAGGGGTAGGAGGGTAGGAGTGCACGGTCGTGCTGTCCGATGTCAGGCTGTCGGTCGAAGATTTACTATTGTCAGTTCCTGCAGGCATTCGTAATGGATATGGATTTGTACGACACGAGAAAGACAAAGCCGCATCCGTGAAGTTTGGCGAAGAACGAGGTACGGGGAGCAGGGGGATGAAGACTCCGGGGGGGAAAGCCGGAGATCGGATACGGATATACCATCCCTGTTTCGGCCGGTGAATGATCCAACATATGGATGATGTCGGATTGTGCTACGACAATTTGAGAGGCATGTTTAACGCTCGACGCCTGAAAATACCCACGACGATATGTTCAATGATCTCGTGGTCTGAGAGGAAACGCTCCTGGGTCACGGTGAGACAGTGGGAAAAAAAGAAAGGAAGAAGAAACGAGCTGTACTTTGTACCATATAACGCTCGCCGAATTCTCTTCAAGGATGTTAACTCGCAAATCAGATATCACGTCCGAGCTGTGATGGGTGAGCTAATGGAAGTCACGACTCACGAGCAAACCCGAACGACCGCGCACCTTTGTACCACATATCTGGCAAGATTAGGGTTATGTAGATGCATCCGAGCCCTTGTTCCGGTCATACGCCAAAGCACTGGGCTCCGGGCGCTTGAGTACTGAGCACGACGTTGGTCAAGTTTTTAACGAGAGCACTGGCTGGATCCAAGCAAGGTGGCTGTGCTCATGCATGTGGTGGAAAACAACTTGACTTTGACTTGACATTCATTACCCACTTTGAGTGGTTGAGTGGCTGTGCTACTCTATGCCACCCTCGTCTTCCTTTGGATGGCTCTGTGTCGTTCACTCGGTCGCTGATATTGTTTTCCGTGCAGCGCAAATCAGAAGCTCTCAAGCTCTTTCTAAATCTCCAGCGCAGAATTCATTGGACTTTGCAAGGCAAGCCAAGGGTTTCACCAAGCTACACGATGTGCCAACACCTAACATTCCCATCACCCCTGCATCACCTTTCATCGTGCAAGAAGTCAATAATATACCTTCTGCTTCTGAGAGCTCTGTCATTTATGAGGAGTCAGACACTCAAATTCAACCGATCTTCCACCTGAACCATGATGTACCTTCGAACCTTGTCGCGGGTAGTGATGCGAGTACCTCCATGCTTTCTCTCGACTCCTGTCATAACCAATGTCGATTAACCATTTTGTTGATCAGCTGGTAAAAATTCCTCCCGGAGCTCCAATCATCGATGCTCAAATGGTTGAACCCGTTATGGTACGCCACCTCCAGTCCTCCAAGGTGCCGGCCTCTAGGATAGGTCGCCTATTCCATTATGGAGGTACGTTCAGGTTGCACATGCCCTATGATGCTTATCATTTCCTGGAAATTGTAGGACTTGCTGCATCTCTTGGCTATGGTGCTGCTTCGGAAATTATCCGTCGGTCAACGGTTACTTCGAATGACACCCAACAAGGTTCTTTGATAATGTCGGAAGCTAACATCAAGCGGCTCGTCTCAAAACTTTCACAAATGAGGGGCGCTGCTCTTAAACTTGGCCAATTTATGAGCATACAAGGTTTTGCTGTCGTCAGCCGAAAGATGTGACACGACTCATTTCCGTGGATTAGATACACACATACTCCCACCGGAATTAGACAAGATATTCAGAATGGTCCAGGATAGTGCTCATTACATGCCAGATTGGCAGATGGAGGTGGTCCGACTTTATTAACCGTATACCTCGACTCAACTCGTAACAGGAAGTGTTGACCTCTTCCCTCGGCCCTGCGTGGGTGGACAACTTCGTCTCGTTCGATCGTATTCCCTTTGCGGCTGCCTCCATTGGACAGGTTCATAATGCAGTTCTAAGGGCTTCTGTCTCACCCACAGGCCGGGCGGAGCGAGTGGCCGTGAAAGTACAATTTCCAAACATTGCAAATTCAATTGCCAGTGATCTTGGTTATGTCCGGTTGCTACTGACTGCTGGACAACTGTTACCGAAGGGCTTGTTTCTTGACCGCACAGTCCAAGTAAGTTCTATAGTGATTCCCAAAGGTATAACTCAGGAGGGCACTCTGCAAGGTCATGAAGGACGAGCTCGCTGAAGAATGCGATTACTCAAAGGAAGCGCAATTTCTACGACGATATCGTTCGGCTGCGCTTCTTGGCCGAGATCCTCGTTTCAAAATACCTTGGGTATGGGAGGGCAGTACTGAGCGTGTGCTTGTCATGGAGCACGTAGGAGGTATCAGTGTTGGCGAACTTTCCATTTCCTCGCTTCCACAAGAGGAACGTAACGAGGCACGCACATCATCGGTACGACTAATCCTTGGTTGATTGACACAGTAAATAGATTGCGGAACGCATAATTGAGCTGTGTTTGCGGGAGCTCTTCCAGTTCCGGTTGATGCAAACCGATCCAAACTGGAGCAACTTCTTGTGGAACTCCTCCACTCAACAGGTTTGGATTCTGCGTTACCCGATGCAGATTATATTCAGAGCCTACTAGATCTCGTTGGTTGACTTTGGTGCTACCCGTGAATATACCAAACAATTCATGGATAATTGGTTGCACCTTCTTCAAGCTGCTGCATCTGAGGATCGCAGTGCTTGCGCGAAGTGGAGTCTCGAGCTAGGCTACCTCACGGGCGACGAGAACGAGGTGCGTGTGGTTGTGAGACTGTGACCCTCTTATCACTACTTCACGCTCCGATGCAGATTATGTTGAACGCGCATATTGATTCCATGATTTTACTTGCGACACCTTTCAGATCATCGACGCCCCAACCATTTGCATTCGGGCTAGGCACCCGCTGGACGGACATCACAAACCAGATTCGTGCACAGATTCCAGTCATGCTTCAACATAGACTGACTCCACCGCCCCGGGAGACTTACAGCCTTAATAGGTTGGTCAGCTTTACTCTCGAAAATTGCATCCCACACTTTGCTAAAAACAAACCCAAGGAAATTAAGCGGCACATTTTTGCTCGCTTCTCGATTAGGTGCTGTCGTCGATTCGAGGAGGTTATGGGAGAGTGTGGTCGATGAATACCAATTCGGTGCGTAAGTGCTGGTCGTGGGCTTCTTGGGCTCCTTGATGCAAGCTAGCCCCGCGAGCCCACGTCTAAAGGTTTGACTACAAGTCGTACTTTCCCTCCGGATTTATAAGTCTCTCAGCATGTCGATTGCTGATCGTTTATGTACTCCTTTTGGACGTCCTTTCCCCACCTCGACCCTATTTTCTCACTCCAAATTCAGTGCTTTCTTCCCCTAAGAATATCCCCCTTTGCGTTTACTTTTGACAGACTTCGTTAATGCGAACGACTCCATCGACTGAAGGAGCGTGTCAATGTTTCCTGCCGAGTTCAATCGCATCTCTATACAGTAAGCCCAGATAAAAATATACCAGATTGGATCTGAGAAGTGGTACCTCTACCTACTACACTTCCTGGATCTCCGGCATGAAGTTCGCTGACCGGGTTTGAGATAATCGATATTGGTGGTTCGTCCCCGGTGGTCGGACGCTGGAGTCCCAAGAGCCGGTGAACCTGTGCGTTGAGTTTCGCTTCCTCGTCCTCGAGATTGCAGAGACGGTGAAGAAGTTGAGGGATACGATAAAGAAGGTCCGAAGCTTCTTTGCTTAAAGAGGAGGGCTGAAAGGGGACCGCTGCAAGTTGAGGTTTAGATATGCTCGGGTGATGATCGATGATCTACAAGGTCCAAGAGGAGTGTCAGCAACGGTGGTCCTGAGGTACTAGACGTGCTTTGAAGACGATTTCAGTACAGCCTACAGGTCGAGTATCCTGCTAGCTTACCAATCGCGCTAGGGTGTGCACCCTGCGAGATCGTTCTCGCTTCGTCGACTTCCGAATCGCCGCCTCTCCGTCAGATCCTGGTAAGATATAGCTTCTGGTTTGTTGTATGCAGCCAAAGTTGGACAGCAAATGGATTCTTTGTCCTTGCCGTATTGATGCTATTACTCGTACCATGCAGAGCGCTAAGATCACAGATACGAAGGGTAATTCATCGAGACTAGTCATATATATCAAGGCCGGTCACCTTCTAATTCGTCGTCTCTTGGCTTGGTCTGGATCTTGTTGGCACCAGTGGCTCAGCTGCCGGCTCGAGCGCCGTGTAGCTCACTCAATACTCTTGAACCGGGACCGTTGTGCAGACATGGAAGCTGCCACCCTCCGGTCGGGCATGGCAGCTTATATTTGGCTAGTTGTGCTAAGTATGCTGAGGAATCAGTCATCGATCGTGTCATCGTAAAAAAAATAAAACCTTTTGTCACTTCCGAAACACCAATTTCGAGCACATTTGTGAGGGTATGCCGTCCATGGTACTACCAATGTCTGTGTATGCGGCGTGACCACATTCGAAGGCCAACACGGATTCCTACCGGGTCTCGATGATATAGTACGATACTGGGCACGACAAAAAATATTCTACCACTATGATAGTGTTGCAGGTTGGGCCATCAAGGCGGAACTGCAAGACAATAGGGACAATAGAGAATGTCAGCTGGACCAAACTTTGCGCATCTTCACGTAACGCTTTTTGGGAGGCCCAATTGTTGTTACCTCGGAGGTCGGAGGGTGTGTGACCTTTTTAGGAAAGTGCCGAGGGTTGATGCCCTTTCTAGGAAAGGGCTCCATGAGGATGGTATGACCGTTCTGTCCCACTCTTTTTGTCTTGAACACGGCTGCGATGTTTACACGCCACTCATACGGCAGGATGAAACGTATTTATGATGCGGGTCCCGCAATGCCCAGCTTCAACTCGGCTGCAGGTCACCCCACCCCATTCTCATCATTCCATCATTTTTCTCAAACATGGGCCCTCTGTCCAATATCTGGCCACGACACCAAGGCAGCTCGCCAGCACACCTACCTGCGGAGGGTCCGCAACTATGCACGCATGTGTCCAGGGAGTCAGAAACTACAACCCCTACCTTGGACACTAGAACGAGCAGCACACCTACTTTAACGCCGCCACCTTTGCGTCACTCGCTCAGACAACTCAACGATGAAGCGCTGAGCGATTTCTTTGGTGGACGTGGGCATCGCACGCGGACGCAACAGCGTGCGCCTCCATACCCGCAGAACTGGGATGGCAAAAAACCTCCTCGGTACACCTCATCGCCCCCCAATCAAGAGATGGACACAGTCGCGCGACACTTGTTTAAATACGGGTTTGGTACATCGCGTCTCTCGCACGGAGATGGACTTGCTGCTTATTATCTCGGTCTGGTTTTGCAGTGTTCCCGGCCTTCTGGGCCATTGGAGTCTACTTTTTGTTTGTACCGATGCGCGTGAGTTCGGATTGGCAGTTGGACAGAACGGAAGAGGAAAAGGAAAAGATACTCTCTGAAATGAGAGCGACAGAAGTGAAGTGGGCTAAGCGCTGTCTATGGGCTCTCCTTACATTTTTTATTTGTCTCGTTATTCTGGTCGTTGCAGTGGTACTCTCGAGGCACTGAGGAGGTAGCTGGACTTTTATCTCGGTTGGCTGACTTGATTAGGATTAAAAATGTACACTCGCTACTCTAGCTTGTATGTATGATAGACTGTGCTACGTAATCACACAATATCCTCATTCTGTTCACGGCCGTATTCATCTCTCGACGTCTGATCAGTTCGTGGGTGACAACGTCTACGCTGCGATGGTAAACTGTAAGCAGGAGTGTGCTTGCCGAATTTACATCCTCATCTTTGCCACCAGTCGCCGAACTGAAAGCCAAGGCGGAGAAGGTCAAGGATGCTAGTGTCACCAAGGTGACGAACACACGCGACCGCTTTTCGAGTATGCCCTCTTCTAAAACACGCTGGGATCCAAACTGGAAACGTGCACCTCCGCCACCCGCAACGACGTCCTCGCTGCGTGCATCTACGGCTTCTCCGCCACTACCGTTGAGGCCCAGACCAGATGTGACTACCTCGACCATGGGCGCTATGCCGCCCACGATCTCTCGTGGCTCGCAGCCAGCGGATGATCTGACAGCGCCACCTCCGTGCATTCCTCCCCCTCCTGCACGTGCTACGAGTGGTTATCCGCCGAGCCACCGAGAATCGTCGCCGGATGTGTCGAATAAGATTGACTGGGCAAATCTTAGCCCAGGGGATAAAGAAGAGTTCTTTGGGTGGTTGGACGAATTCTTTGCACGCTATCTCGGAGTCGAGCTGAGTTCAACAAAGCGGACGTCGACAACACTTGGCTCGTACGGACCACCTGGTTCAAGGGCACCGGTAAGCACATGGAAATTTTGGTTCCGCTGTGCGTCATCATGAGCATCGTGGTAGCCGACAATCAATATGGCAACACGGCCACTAATGTGAGAGTGTTTCGTGAATTGCAAGATGACGGATATCTGCCTCGCTGCAGGGACATGGACGTATGTAGTGTATTTGTCAAGATACCATCGCATAAATTAGCAAAGATTGGTGCAGTGGGATGTAATGTTAGCAAGGTCTAGAGTGAGAAGGGGATGATGAACGATGAATGTGGATGGCGGGTGGGTGATATACGTGATGGACAGTCAATGTGGTGTTCGTTCGCAGTCTGGATGTGACAACTGAAACAGGTTTTGTATTTTCCGGTTCTCGGTCACGACCTGAAAGATAAAGGAGTGGGCCAACGACATTTAGGGGGGGGGGGGATAAAGGGGACGGACAGCAGGACACCCGCAATTGGACGCAGTCTTGTGCATGTGGGATTTGCTCGACTTGCATCTCTGGGAGTTGCAGTCGGCAACCTCGCCGGTGAAGTAGCGCCCATGAAAGTGCTGTGAAATGAACCGGGTGAATGAATATTACAGCATGTATGGTGTTGGCTCAAGGTGAGACTTACACCACAACCTCTGTAATAGTCGCCCACACTGTTCGCGTTTATGTCATGAGGGCATCAGCTTGCAGGGGAAAAAAGACACGCACACTTCGTGATGACACATTGAGGAAAAGGTCAGAGGATAGATGGTCGTTGGCCGCTGTGAGGCACAAGCAGGCGGGGAAGACGACGTTTTATATTCCGTGCGCCCAATGCCAAGCGGGAGTGAAATGTGGCAAGTGGGGCAAAGAAAAAGTGGATCGCTGATAGTCCAACATGACACCCACACACGAGTGTTATATTTCTGACGGGGCAGTCCTTTTTTTTTTATTTTTTTCTTTCCGTTGTACCCCGCGTGCGTCATTTCGCCAGCACTTCGGATCAAGGCCCACCAATTGTCGACAAAAAGCTTATATCGTTGGCAACGGAAAAACGCACGAACCCGGGCGGACCATAAGATCGTTGTCCAGACCAGACACTACTCGGCGACACCCCGCGCACACGGTCTTGTCCATCACTCCCCCGCCTGGATCCGCGCTCGGGGCGGCAGAAGGTTCGGCCACGTGCAACTGAGATGGTCCTACCAACTGTGGCAGCCAATCAAGTCCAAGTCCAGCTGTAGTCTCAGTGATGGATGACTAGAGGGCCAAGGGTTCACTTCACATTCAGATATGCTGCACGTTCCGGGGGACCACACGCCTGAGCTTCATGCCGCTCATCCACCGGGCGCGATGATATGCGACAGACTTGATGCTCTGTCTCATCAACCGCAGCTCAGGACATTGCACTTACCATGGCAATGCGACAGACTCGCGTCTGACTTTCGTCGTCCTGAGGACGCGGATACAGTCTCTGCCGTCATCGTGCATGCAGTCGGGTTTGGGCGATCTCAACTCGAGTTTACGTCTTCTCGACAGTTTACACTTCGCTATCAGTCTCCGCGACAGTACGCCAACTCGTTTACACGTTGTTCCGTCAATGCCGGCTTACACACCCTTGATGGCCTCGAGGTAGAATGTGTGTGTATGCGCGTGTCTTAAGACGCGCGCTCCGTTACCAGGGTCTACAAACCGGAAGCGAAAAAGCTAGTCGCTACGCCTGTACTCCGGGTGTTCCACCCACCTCCATTCCCGACCGAAATAGGATCGCCCTGCGAAATATTCTACACAACTTCACAATCAAGGGTCGATTTTCTATTTCTGACCACTCATCAGCGCCCATTCGCCGATCGGGGGTACCAGTATACCATCGATGACTGCATCGTGTTAAACGCGAGTCAACCAATCGATATCTTGCAATCGCAATTTCCCATACGGCCATGGGCTCCTCGCGCGAGAAGGGTATAAAGACCACCATGCGCACATCCGTAGACCACGCCCTCCCACCCACAACACTCTCATCACCATGTTCCCGCGTAAATCTGCCTATCAGAAGAATGCTTCCCTTGCTCCCAGAAGCTCACCCTTGTCATCCACCGCAGAGTTTTCTAGTCGGTCGTTTGTAACCGAGCAGAGGACGAGGACGGTATCCGAGTATGGTAGCAGACCCACCACCCCAATGATCGTGGAGTCTCGCGCTATCATTCAAAAAGAGGAGTGGCTCGAAGCTGCTCGCAGGAGTACTGAACACTTCAAAAGACACGGGTCTCCAGTTCCCCTGGTTTGGGTATGCTGGGTTTTCATTTCGTATGGCATCAAACTCATGTTTGGTGCCAACATCCAGGTCCTAACAGAGGGGAGCGACATCCCAAACAACGCTGTCCCCTTTGGGGAAGATCGCAATGGATGCACCCTGTACATCGCCCGCGCTCTCTTGGAGGGTAGTCTTCGTGAGTAGATGCTAAATAAACAGTGAGTGGCTATCGACCTTATTCCACAGATATCGGTAAAGCGGGACCCCAGTATTCCGGGGCAGTGATTGGATATGCTGGAAAAGAACACATCGTATGCACATTTCCGGTACAGCAAAGAGCTTGGACTAATTATGGACTGCAGATCGCTAACTATGAAGTGCTTGTTTGTGCTTCACAGCTTCGCTGGGGCTTCGCTCTCCCAGAACCTGAAGGACCTCTTGCTCAGGGTACCGTGGTTCTTGCCCAACAGCGCGTACGAAAGTCATACAGGTCAAACGCCGAGGTCGAACTGCTCAACATGACCCTTGTTGAGAGTGATATACCGCGATTCATCCCCGAAGGTGTAGTTGTTACATCGGACAGAGAGGCTGATCTTAGGAGATTGGCGTGCGTTTCTTGATTGCCCTTCTTCAGTTTGTTGACCCTTTACAGCGAGATCAAGACTGTCATTATCATCGACGACTCAATGTCTGTGAGTAAATCTTGTGCGAGTCTCGACAATCGATTAACTCTACCAGATGCAAGAGAGTAACCTCTGGCAGCAAGCTCGAGAAGCGCTCGCTGGCATTGTGGACATTGCGAATCAATACGGATCCAAAGGCGCTGACATCCACTTTATGCACAGCGATGACTATGCCCCAAATATGCAGGTGATCGACTTGCTTTGTTTCATGAAGTCATGTGCTGAATGAATTGTCGTATAGTTGAGATCAGAGGTTGTTGCCTTGTTCAATCGGGTCTCGCCTGAAGGCAGGTGTTTCGCATATTTTCCCCTGGAGACATTATTCTAACCAACTCCTAGGTGAAGACACCCCGACCGGCGCGAAGCTTGGCCAGATCATGGACCATTATTTGCCACTTATCGAGCACGAGCGCTCTACACATGAGCCGATCACGGTGGTGGTGATTACTGATGGTCTCCCAAGTGAGTCGCGATTTCACATTCTACTGGTCATAGTTTACAACTCGCGTGTTTAGCTGACCAAGCCGATCTCGAGAGGGTTATTGTTGATGCGGCGCATCGCCTTGACCGTCATCGTGTCAAACACGATATGTTCGGAATTCAATTTGTGCAAATTGGCACTGATCCAGACGCTGCTGAACTACTGCACAAACTAGATGACCATCTCGTAAATCGTTACAAGATCAGGGTACACTATTTCGTTTGTTGGGTCTGCTACCTTTGGTTGCTGAACGTTGAATAGGATATCGTCGACAGTACGCCTTATGATCCTGCTCAGGGCGCATTCGACACGGAATACATGCTGAAGATCCTCCTCGGTGGTCTCCACCAGGACTTGGACCGTGCCGGATCTGCGTTGTTGTCCCCCTCTGGTCATTCACCGCGATACGAGAAATCACTGTCGGCCAAGCTTGGAAACAATAGCCCCCGTCTTGCAACCCTGACTCCGCGGGCTGGCTACTAAACTGTTTCGCACCAAAGTGTTGTCTTGTTGGGTTACTGTGTATTGTATACATTTGTTTTTCGACATCTCATCAAGCTGAGCTGTTGTGACTATGGTGTGACACGGGCTGTGTATTTGGCTCTGTCTGGTGATCAGGAGATGAATTGTGTCCCTGATCCCTGTCGTCGACTGTCCTCGTCGTTTCAGTCTTGCTGAACAAGCATGAATGGGAATGACTCCTCCTACTCCTTGAGTGACTGATGGATAGGAGGACGGACTCCGGACAATTGCCAAATTTGTACACCAAGTTAACAAGCAACTTCTCACGCTCATCACCATCCATTACTGTGAGCGAGCGATGGCAGGCCGCGTAGGGCCGCGAAAACAAAATTCGTGTGGCATCTCCGCAACGTCGCCCTCAAACACCGTCGACAACGCTGACGACGACATTGACACGATGAGCAGCTTCTCCACCAACGACGACGCCCGCGCTTCTTCCTCGCAGCCTCTCCCTCCACAGTCGCGTTCCCCATACCTCCATTCGACGCACCAGGCAACCGCATCGACCTCCACCTTCAACAACTCCCAACCCCCCGTGTCATCAGCCTCACCGCAGTCGGCATCGTCGTCCCCTACACCCACACCTACCGCACCAGGCACACCTCATATCACCGCATCACGAAAACCGTCATCACTCCGCCATGTCTCCAACGCTCCCGCAACGGAACTACCCCAATCCATCAAACGGCGTCAATCGTCCCCATCTGCAAAAGACACCAGAAGCAATCGTGTACACCGTGAGCAGCGCTTTCGTACTACACCCCGGTTACCCCATAACGATGATGTGGCTATCGCACCCGCTACTGCCATGTATTGGTCACGTGCACCTGTACACGGAGCACTCCCGATGCACAACATGCGTGCGCATACCGTCACCCTCGTCGATAACGTTGCTTGGTTGTTCGGTGGCTGCGATGACAAGGCCTGTTGGAAAGATGTCTACTGCTTTGATACCGGTAACTCACCGTCCTCCCTTCCCCTCGCCTCCCCAGCCCAGCTGATACCCTCGTTGTCAGATACGATGCAATGGTCTCATCCGGAGACAATCGGCGATGTCCCGCCCCCTTGTCGTGCACATACTGCTACTCTGGTCGACCGTAAAATCGTCATCTTTGGTGGCGGCCAGGGCCCCGTGTATTATGATACAACTTATATCTTAGACACGACTACTAGGCGGTGGTTCTTTCCGACCTTTCCTGCACAGTTACAACCACCACCCACAGATGATCCAGTGCACCCTGCACCGAGACGTGCGCATACGGCAGTGCTTTACAACGGCAAAATTTATATTTTTGGAGGGGGAAATGGTTTGACAGCACTCAACGACTTGTGGACACTGGATGTGTCTCGACTGGATACCTCCCTCCGCGGCGCGAGTAGTGGAGGCTTGAAATGGACCTTGATTAAAACCAATAGCACCCCTCCGTCACCGAGGGGCTATCACACTGCCAACCTCGTCGGAAACGTCATGGTCGTTGTGGGTGGGAGTGACGGTCGTGAGTGCTTCTCGGACGTCTGGTGCTTGAATCTGGGTATGGTGTACCCTTGAATTTCTCTCAGTCCCTCATGATGGTTGTCTCTCAACACAGATTCGTTGATTTGGACGCGGGTGTCGCTGGGTATATCACATCGTCGGTTATCACATACCTCGACGCAGGTCGGGTCATACCTTTTTGTCGTCGGTGGACATGACGGGTCGGCTTACACTTCTGATATTCTTTTCTACAACCTTGGTCCGTATTTTCGCCTGGGCAGCTGGTCAACTGTACGTTCAACGATTTTCTTGTCTCCTCTTTCCAGTGAACCTTCAGTATGAACCCCGCACGGTCTGTGGAAAGCCACCGCATGCGAGGGGATACCATGTAACGATTGTTGCGGACAGCAGACTTTTCCTGTTTGGAGGGGTTAGTTCTTTCCAGTTTGTGATTACTGGCTCTAGCTCATCAAGCATCACAGTTTAACGGGCATGATGTTTTTGACGACGTACACGTTCTCGATCTCGCTGGAGCAGCATACCTACCCCAAGTCATGAGCTTCCGGATTGATGTTGAATGAGACGACCCCACTTCCTAGTTCATTTTCTGGGTTGAAAGTCAACATTTGTTCATTTCGGCGCAATTTCTTTCTTCGCATTCAGGTCATTCGCTTATCTCGCGCCTCTCCGTTGATCGCATGGGGACTTGGGTCACTTCACTTCTTCTTAGAGTATGAACATCATCATACCATAATCTTATATCTCGCTCACCATATTCACTGCATATACACATACCCCAGTTTGCTTGTAGCTCGTGGAAGCGACAGAATGAAAAAAATAAATTATTGAAATCCTTCATAGCCAGACTGAGTCCATTGGTTCATACCCATCCCGTTGATGCCTCCCATCATGCCCCCCATACCCATCCCATTCATCATCATCCCCTCGCCCATTCCACCCTCCCACACCACACTCTCCGGGTTCTCGCCGCCCATCCACATGGACCCGAGCCCCATCTGTCCCATCTGTCCCATCGTACCCTGTCCAGGAGAATGGAATGGATTGGCCGTCATGCTGTCCATGTTCATCCCCATCATCGGCATGTTCATGCTCCCCATACCCATACCAGCCATGTTCATGTTCATATTCACGCCCATGCCTGGCCACCCACTCATCTCCACTGGCATCCCCACTCCAATACCCATGCCTCCCATTCCCATTCCCATCATCGGTGACACGAGCATCTGATTCTGAGCTGCCTGGTTCTGAGGTATGTTTGGCCGCACGTTCCGAGGGGGTCCCAAAGACACACTGACACCACCGCTGACACCGACACCAACGCCACCACTGACACCGCCCCCACCCGGGGGGGCGCCGCTCCGCACGGGCGACTTTGGGCGCAAGGTCTCAATCTCCGGTGTATTGGGTACGACACACTTTCCCCCACCCAACGCGGAGAGTTTCTTGGTGATTTCCTCCCACCCGTCTTTTTCCCATGGTTTTGCGCCGTCGGGGATGCATGGAGCACGGTCGCGGGCGAGTTCAGGTACGTGCTCATGTTCACTCTCGGTGAGGACGGTCACCCAGCCTCGCCGTAACGAGGACCGGGCGCGACCAAATACTTCGAGCCGGCGCGTTCCGAGACAAAAGTTTTCGATGAGGGTGTACATCTCTGGGGGTTTTCGCGTCGGATCTGAGGGGTCGCCCTCCCATATGATGACGTCCGTATCTGATACCACCCAAAGCGACATAAGTTGAACACACGGCATTCGAGACAGGCTCGTGAGTGATGGCAACGTACCAACATTGCAGTGCACGAACCAACTGTCGGTGGATCGTCGTACGGTGCCCTTGATACCCATCAAACAATGCTGTTTGGTCCGGGTTAACAACGATGTCGTGGGCGGATCTGTCTATGTACGCGGTACATCAACGGAGATCGAACGGGACAAGGCGGAATGTAATCGCGAGAACTCACGCCAGGGCCGCGATTGGAGTGCACGTTGGTTTTGACCCAGACGACGTCCTCGCATCGTCTGTAGCCCCATTTTGCGAGGATTTCGCGACCCCGCTCGAGGCCCTCACCCGCACCGCTGCCGACCCACATGAAGACGAATGACGGGTCAGCGGCGAGGGAGGGAATGGGAAGCTCTTGCAGTTCGTCCCAGCTGAAGGAGGACGAAAAGGGAGGATCGAGAAGGATGACGTCGAATTTATACGGGTGAAGCGATGGCAATCGTTGCAATGGTAAATAGCACGACGGGGCTGCGTGCGTATCGACGGACTCTTTTTTGAGATTGAGCAAACGCTGTTGCTTGGGGTATCTATGGGACACCAGGAGCACACCAGGATCGAAAAGAAATGGGGGAGGTGAATTGTGGTCGGAGATGTGTCGATGAGCGAGACCTACTCTTCGAAGCGCCGTTCGAGCTCTGCCCCGACGACCCAGTTCTGGGGCCATTCACCGCTATCGACGTACCTCTGAGAGTAGTCATTACGGATCGTCTCTTCCTCGGGGACATAATTTGGATAGCGTGCGAGTCGCGCACGCTTGGCAGGTGGCAGATCTGGTCTTGAAGGAGGTTTCGGACGCGATGCGAGGAGAGGTGACGAAGGGGGAGATGGGGACGGTGAGGGTGATGGAATGAGCGGAAGAGAGAGGAGATCCTGCGGTGGAGAAGGAAGTCCGCGCAGCTGACGACGGTTGCTTCGCTGTGCATCGCGCACACGGCTGACGAGGTCGACGTGTGTGGTGAGGAGGCGTTCTGCAGAAACGAGCACGTCGGCCGTGCAGAGGGTCATGGGGAGGGACAAGCAAAGTTACCAATCTTGGCTACGACCATGGGGAAAGCAACCAAGGCCACCCGCAAGTTTGCGTCTAGCGGCCAACTCAAAAAGACGATCCAGACGCGGAAGAAACACCAGCAGGTCAAGAAGAGGATCGAGAGCAGGCGCGGCGGACGAGGAAAAGGAAAAAATTGGGATAAACCACCAGCACACGACGAGGATGACACCGTCGAACAGGACGAGAACACCGCGTTCGTACATCAACCGTGCTACGACTATCGATGCTAATGTGTATTTCGCAGCGTCAAGGGAATGTCCGTAGACGACTTGCTCGGAGCTGGATTCATGGAAGACAGCTCCGACACTGGACACGTACGGCACAGACCATCCACCGTCCCCTGGCATTGACGATCCCTGTTATCCCACAGGTGTCGGTGGACCAGAGCGACTATAGCGCGGAAGAGGATGACGAGCACGAGGACTTTGCAGACGACGAGTCTTTTGCTTCACTCGACGATCTAGAAGGTATATCTTTCCAGCGATGTGACCACTGATGCAAACATCGCATTGCAGACGAAGGCATCACGCACATGCACGAGCTTTCCAATCTGGCGGAGAAGGACCCCGAGTTTTACAGATATCTCCGAGAAAACGACCAAGAGTTGTTAGACTTTAACCCCGAAGACACGATTGATGAAGAGGACGAGGAAGATGTTGACATGGATAGCGAAACTGTGCCCATCCTCACAAAAGATATCCTACGTAGGTGGCAGAAAGCCTTGCTTGATGCAAGTTTTCCCGTCCGTCCCATCCTAGCTTGCACTGATGTTTTCACCAGAACCGTTCGTTGCGCAGCCTGAAAAAACTTTTCATTGCATTCCGCTCTGCTGTGCATATGAACGAGGACGACCAACCCCTCGTTTGGCGGATCGACAACTCAGCCAGTAAAGTGTCCTTGACCCTCGCTCCGTAGTCCCCTGCTCAGAAGGTTCCCAGTGTATGACAAACTGATCACCACTGCCCTTAAGTTTACCCCTGTCATTCTTGTTCACCATATTCCCTACAAAACTCTTGCCAACGGGAAATAGTATGTGAAACGTACAGTTGCTGATTCGTATATTTATGGTCTAGTATAGTAAACCGCCTACGCAAACAACAAAACAAAAGGCTCTTCAGAAGCTCATCCTAGCGTATTTCAACAACGTCGTCCACCTAATTCCGCAGCTCACCGATGACGGCACACTTCAGCTCGCCTTTGTGGAGAGTGCAAAAGTTTTGCCGTATGTTACTACGAGTCGGAAGTCAGTCAAGGCCTATTTAAAAGTATGTTTTCAACGTCCTCACTTTATCCTGCGATAAATGGACAATTGCTCGCAGCGATGCTTGGATGTTTGGTCTTCGGGGGAAGACAGTGTCCGAATAGCAGCATTCTTGGCGATCAGGATGCTTGCAAACGCGGCCGACAATTCGATGCTGGACCTCGTCATGAAGGTTAGGGTCTTGTAGTCAACAATTTCGTCGCTCACGATTATCTCAGAGCACGTACCTTGAGCTAATACGCTCCGCAAAGTCCACAAGTGCGCACAAACTACCTTCTATCAATCTTATGAAAAATTCAGCTTCTGAGCTTTTCTGCTTGGACCATACTGCGGCGTATCAGCACGCATTTGGATATATAAGACAGCTTGCCATTCACCTCAGGAATAGTATGAAAACAAAAACCAAGGTGCCGTTTGATTCGTTCCTCACTTTTCTCCCGCAAATGCTGACGTGACTCATTGCTAGGATGCATATCGGCAAGTATATAATTGGCAGTATGTGCATTCTATCGATTTCTGGGCTCTTGTCTTGGGAAAAGCATGCAGCACGGAAGCACAGGTAGAACGAGGTGAAGAGAGCGAGCTCAAGGCTCTCATCTACCCTCTAGTTCAAGTGAGCCTGGGTGCGATCAAGTGAGACTGTTTGTTCCTAGATTGTACGGTCCCATAACAAACTTTCAGACTCATATCCAACTCGCGGTCGTATCCCTTCCATTTGCACATCGTCCGATCGATGCTCCATCTGATGCGCCACACGAACACCTACATTCCTCTTGCGCCCTACCTGCTCGCAATAATTTCGTCACAGCTTACTTCATCAAGCAAGCCCAGACCGTCGACACTTCGTCCGCTCGACTTTGATTCCAACATTCGCACGCCAGCGCAGTACCTCAAGACCCGCGTATACATGGAGGGTCTGATTGATGAAGCGGCGTTCATTTTGGCTGAATGGTTGACAAGTGCGCCCGTCCATGGAAGCATTGCATTTCCCGAAATTACCGTCCCGACCGCGGTGTCGCTTCGTAAGATGATCAAAATGGCCAAATCGAAATTTAAGGGTAGCACGCAAAAAGAAGTTGGTGTGGTCAAGGGCCTCGTGGAGCGTATCGAAGAGAGCGCGACATGGATGTGTCAAAAGCGAAAGGGTGTCAGCTTTGGCCCTGGAAGGCTTTCTGACGTGGAGATGTGGGAAGAAAACCTCAGGGTCGAGGAATCCCCTCTTGCCAAGTATGTCAGGGTTCAGCAAAAGGCGAGGACGAAACGAAAATATTTGGTAGACAAGGTGCGTGCAGTTTTCGGTTTGCACGACGATCATTCATGCCTGTGTTCGCACCACGGACATAGGCCGATAGAGGCGAAGATGAGATATTGGATGAAAACTAATGACCGAGATCTGTGGCCCGACGGAACATGGGCGAGAGGGAAAAAAGAAGTAACGATGAGTATAGCCATTCTCGCTTTAGGATCGAATGGGATGTGGTTTGCAAGTTCCGTTCATATCAGCTCGACCCTGCCTTGCGTCGTCACTTGGCCCCGGCCGTGACGTGACCGCTTGACGATCAAGTTGTGTTCACGCTGATCCCCGCGGGAGGTAAGTGCGGTCCGAAATGATGATGTGGTGAGAAAGATGCGGAGTAAAGAAACCGATATCAATGCACCCACTTGTGATGGTCGCCCCCTGGCATGTGGCATGGTTTGGTTCTTTTCGTAAATAGTGTCGGCGATCCGCGGATGAGATGATGAGGACGCTCAGTCACGATGGGTCATTCAAGAAAAGATACCTGGCGAGATCTGTCGGCGCCGAGCACTCAGAGATAAGATATTTTTGATCATCATCATCGGTCGTGAGGAGGTACTTTGGGTGGGGTGAAACAACATATGTAGTGCATGCATGAGAACAAGGCTGAGAGGCAGTGGCTCGATAAAGACTAGTTGGTCATCTCCAGATGCCAAAGAAGACCTGCCACCATGGCCGTCGGATACCCTGCGCGCTCCTTTCGTAACCTAGGATGAGACGTTCATAGTGTTTCGGCATCGATGCAGGCCCCAAGGTCTTTTTGGAGAGAGGGTACTACAAGCACAGCTCGAGGACGCAGTTAGATGATGGAAAGACCCACTTACTTTGTGCTGCACGCCGTTCTCTAGCAAGACCCTCGCGGAGTGGACCGCGTCTGGGGTGAGACGCGGGTGTGCGGAGAGTGATTCAAGAAAAATTTTCAGCTGCAGGTTGGGACGGAATGGATCTATTGGCCATGCAGTCGCAATCGTTCTGAGTTTCTGGGCACACTTTGAAGCTGCCATGAACGAATGTGGTGGCGAGTGGTTGTTGAGGAAGGAAACACCCGGGACTTTGAATCGGAATCGGACCTGAAAATCTTCGCGGCAATGATTGGTTTGGTTGTTTGACTACGTCGACGCCCGCGGAACACATGATTCATCGGTGTACCGCCTTGCCATCAGCAGAGCACCAACAGACACCGCCAGTCCAGTGGTAAGTTCACATGGACGTTTCCCGTTTGCTGTGTGCATCGGCCACCGTGGCCATGTCTTGGTAGGTGATGTTCTCTTTATCTGTTGATCGCCGCTCTGTCTGTGCACGCATCTTCTTGCGAGCCTTCGTGGCGCCGACGGGAATCTTCTGTTTCATCCTTTGTTTTCCATCTTTTTTTTTTTTTCTTTTTTCCTTTTTTTTTTTTCTTTTTTTAATCCGGCGTTGCCCATGGGGATCTCCGCCTCACGATAGATTTCAAGCCAATTTCCGTTCCTGTTTCACTTGGTGCACACTGGCGTGGGCAGGTATTTTCCGTATCCCCGTCGTCGGACTCGTTTCATGCCTAACCCTCATGCTCGTGACATACGGCGGACGCCGAACGACGTGCATATGCTTCTGTCATCAAAACCGTCGCTGCCTCCTCCGTCTCTGGCGATCTTGCAATCGAGCGGACTTTCTGTTTGGCCAACGTTGACGGTGGCTTTTGTACCCGACGTTTAATATCACCAGCTAGAGAATTTATCCGCCCGGGCGATGATGGGGAGAACAATTGCATTTTTAGCCTCTCTTCCTTCGATGAAACGTCCTAGGCGGGGACGTCCGTTTGTTCGACTCTGAAATGTGAACACCTCGCTCGTGTATGTTGTTCGATTATGTGCCAACACCGACCCCCAGCGAATGTTGTATCATGACGATCATTAGCGCCCACTGTCGCAGGCAATGCGGCCTTGGCATCGCTAATTTGGCTCCATAAGCGCCCTTCGCGTTCCCGAGCATCGTGTACACGTTGTCGTTCCTGCTTTCTACTCCACTCGGTCAACATGGGGTGCTGCGGCGAGCCGGTTCACAAGGACGACCAGTACAACAACAGACCTCAACCAAATTTCGGTACTGGCATCATCCAGCAGCAACCGACCGCTCAACCAGCCGCCCAGATTTTTGAGAAACCACCCCTTCTGGCACCGGTTGGCCCGTCCCCGCCCCCACCGACCTTACACCACAACCCACCATCTCTCCGTGGTCCGGCTTCGCAATGGAGTAGTGGGTCACCCTCGCCACCTCCCACGAGCGTTCACCAAGGTGTGCTATCCGTTTCTTCAGAGAACTCGGGCATGCGACTGGTTCTGCCCTTCTGGGCCAAAATGATTCTGCAGGGATGTCGGCGACGCTGTATCAACCCAGCCCCATTCCTGTACCACCTCGACTCGCTTCGACTTCTCCTCCCATTAGGCTCTCGATGACGCATACAGCCCCTTCGATACCCAGGGGCGATTTTGGGGGTGTTCTGAACGAAAACCGCATGTCCATATCCATTGACTTTGGTACATTCATTTCCACCACGAGGCGCTTGCACCCACTCTGATACATTATCCTCCAGGAACAACGTTTTCGGGTGTAGTGAGTAGAAAAGTTCGATGACTGTGGGTGATGAATTAACCGGGATCGAAATCAAGGCGTATGCATCCTCGCGCATCGCCTCCGGTGTTATCCAACAGATTCTGCACTGGCCGGGCTCGTTTGAGACTTTTCGCAAAGTACCGACATGTCTTCTGTACGATGAACACGGTCAGGTCTTGGCATGGGGGTTGGAAGCGAAAAACGCCAGCCCTATGCCTGGCACGATGCGATGCGAATGGTGGGTTTCGCGTGTCTCTCATTCGCTTGTGACCAAGTCTTTCATATCCTAGGTTCAAATTGTTTCTCGAACCCCGAGCCTTACGTGATGAGAGCGCTGTCGACCCGCGATTACCGCAACTGCCAGTAAGTCGCCGTCTTCTTTACTTTGAAAACATGTCATCTGTGTCTCCTATTAGCCCGGAAAAACAGCTATGAACTTGATTGTCGACTTTTTGGCTTGCTTGTGGGAGTATGCAAAGGAGAATATCACCCGGGAGATAGGAGCTGTCGCGGACCTGAGTAAGCACCTCAATTCTATTCTTCTCCTCTGGACGTGGGTATTGCTGACGCTTGAATAGATACCGCCGATGTCGTGGTCACTTGTCCTGCGGCGTGGGACAACAGGGGGTGCGATCTCATGCGTGCGGCTGCCATTGAAGCCGGTCTTGTTCAATCGGCTCATGCTGGAGACATTCTCTGGCGCGATCGTCTGCGCATCATCACGTATGTTTACGAATAATTTTTGTCACAGCCTGCGATACGACCTGCGATCTATCTTCAGGGAACCCGAGGCTGCCGCAATGCACTGCGCGCGTCTGACGGACCTCCACAAACTCCGTCCGAGCCAAAACTTCATGATTTGCGATGCCGGAGGCGGCACGGTTGTACGTATTGTCCCTTGTCACTCAGATCTCGTCGTGTGGCTGACAGGCGGCGGAAGGACCTGGCATGTTACAAGATTATTGGACAGGTTGGCCTAAACGGGAATCTTGAAATTGCCGAGATATCTGCGCGATCGGGAGCGAACTGTGGCTCGCTTTTTTTGGATCTTCGATTTCGGGAGCTAGTCAAGACGCTATTGGCCGATCATCCTGCACACCTCGATGCGGCTAGCTTGGCGTACTTTATGCATTCGTTTAGTCAGACCGACAAGCTCACGTATAAAGGTGAAATTGATGATGGTATGTGGTTGACATGTGGACATGTTGACTAGCCGCTATCTAAATGAAAACCCTCAGATACATTTTTTCATTTCACATGTTTCAATGTTCAGGACCCGCATGATCCTTCAGTCGGACTGATCAATGGCGAACTTGCGATACCCGGAATACTGATTCGCCGGGAGGTTTTCGACCCTGTTGTCAATCAAGTAGGACAACAAGTGGCGTTTGTGATCGATGATTATTATGCTGATTATTGTTTAGGTTCTTGAAATGATCGAAGACCAGTTGGGAAAGATTGAGCAACGGATTGATGCATTGCTTCTCGTGGGAGGCTTCGCAGGAAGCGAGTACCTTTTCAAAAAAGTGGAGGCGAGTTCTAGTGCCAGCCATTCCTATTGTGATCATAAGTGCGGTTTCGTATGTAGGCCAAGTTCTCTGGCAAGATTAAAGTCATCGCACGGCCATTTGACGCTGATACGGCCACCGTGCGCGGGGCCGCTCAGTACGGACTTTCGCGCAAGACAATTGTGTCGACGGTGATTGTGCCCCGGGCATACATTATGAGAGTAAGCGCTCATGAATTACCAATGTGGAACGTGCTCAGAGACACAGGTGAAACTTCCGGCGGAACCCGAGGATTGGCTGAAGCGACCCGCGTATATCAAAGAGAACAGCGCGAGTGTGCCGATATGTGAAAATCGGTAATGAGATCCCATCCCATGATCATGTGGGGACTCGGAATGCTGACTGAGCAAATTAGGTTGCAATATCTGGTCATGAAGGGTGCGATTCTGCGAAAGGGGTAAGATTGTGTTTGACGATATTTTCGTGTGCGAGTGCTAACGGAGGGGGGGGGGGGGTTGCGTTTAGACAGCGGGTGAAGACCAAGTTTTGGTAGGTGTTGTCATTTGTATCGAGTCTAACCATAGCCTGAAAGGTTGCAGCAAATTCTCACAGACCAGCCAAGGTAGGGTTTTAATGAGAAGATGTCGTTTAGTATGTGGCTAATACTGTTGGCAGATTGCAATTTTGTGGCTGTCCTGTACACGTCTGATTCGGACAAGATTATGAGGTATACAGATGAGGCAAGCGTTGCTGTCATGACGGGACGCACAAGTCAAGTGACGGTTTATGTCATAGGGCGAAACGACAGAGCTCTGCAAATGGACGGTTGATCTGAGCTCGTTACCCACGTTCCAGCAGAATGCACGGTGTGCGCAGCCCAACGGGTTCTACACGGGTGCGTTGTGGGCTGTGCGGAAATGGGGGTGCTGATGGGTATTTCTGACTCTGACAGATTTTGAGCTTGGGCTGGAGATGGACAGTGCGGAGGTCCGGGGGGTGTTGTTCTACGAAGGGCAGGAGTGGAGCCGTGTCGTGTTTGAATTTCTGAGTTGAATAATTTATTGCGAGTACCCTTTTTGCGATCAGATTTCATCGGACCTGGTGCCTACCAGACTCGGACATGTCCGAGAGACGGACAACGCCGAGTTCATGATCCCGTTACGAGCGAGCCAAGTCAGTGGACGACTGGACGGTTTTAAAATCCATCATCGGACTGCGATGCAGCAAAGGCACCCCAATGACCCATCTTCACCGTCTCCTTCAGTCCATCGCCATGCGCGACGTCTCCTTCACCAACTGGGCGCACACATTTGCTTGTACGCCCCTCGCCGTCTTTGAGCCCGAGTCGGTCTACCACTGCCAGCTCATACTTGCCCTCGCTCGTCACGAAGGCAAGGTCGTCCGCGTGGTCGGTGTCGGTCACTCGCCGAGTGATCTTGCATGTACATCCGGCTATATGCTACGCACCACCAAGCTTAACCGGCTTCTTGAGGTGCGCCGATCTAGCCGTTATACTGTTGTTTGCCCTTATTTACACAACGCGTCTTTGCAATCCAATACTAAAAGGTCAACGTCGAGAAACGCTTCGTCGTCGCCGAGGCTGGCATCACGCTCGACGTCCTCCATGTCGAGCTCGCAAAGCACGACCTCGCCATGATCAACGTGGGCTCTGTCTCAAGTCAAACCCTCGGTGGCATCATCACCACCGCGACTCATGGCACTGGCATCAACTACGGCGTTATCTCCACCCATGTCATCGCCCTGTCTCTCTTGTTGGCCGACGGCTCACGCGTGTCCTGTTCTCGACAGGAGAGACCCGATCTCTTCATGGCGTCCATTTGTGGCTTGGGCAGCACCGGCCTTATCTTATCCGTCGCCCTCCAGGTGGAACCCGCGTATCGGCTCAAGGAAACTCAGCAGACGTTGGCGTTTCATCACTGCATCCGAAATGTTGACGCCTTTGTAATGGCTTCTCAGCATGTCCGAATATGGTGGTATCCAGCCGCGGATACCGTGCGGCTCTATTCTGCCGATCGGACAACAGAGGTAAGCACCCGATCCGTCCGCCCCCACGCCTGACACCCAACCCCTTGGTCCTGTCAGCCGAAGCGGTCAGCGTCAAATTGGTTGCGCGATTCTCTTTTCGGCTTCCACATTCTCCAATTCCTGCTCTTCTTGGGCCGCTACTTTCTTGCTCTCAACGTGTTTGCCACCAAATTCGCCGTCTGGCTCATCAGCCGCACCGTCCTCGCGGTGGATGACGGCCACCGTATATTCAATCTGGATTGTAGAGTGAGTCTCTTTTGCCCCGCCATGCACAGCTTTCGGTAATCAAAAATCACTCCCAAAAAGTTTCCCCAACACACTACTGAATGGGCGGTTCCATATGAGAACACCCGGCGCTGCTTAGAAGAACTCCATTCTTGGTTAGCCAAGGAATTTGCGGACTCCAAAGGCTTACGGCCACACTTTCCAATCGAGATCCGGTTTTCGGACAGTGACGACATCTGGCTTAGCCCAAGCAACGGTCGAAAGACTTGCTGGATTGGAATTGTCCAATACAAGTGAGCGCATCTTTTTGGTTTTTTTTTTTTTGTTTTCTTCGTCCCTGACAAGATTAGACCCTATGGCTTGGAGGTTCCTTACCAAACCTTGTTTGAGTGTTTCGAAGCCATCTTGACCCGCCACGGGGGCCGTCCTCATTGGGGAAAAGCACATTCGCTTCGACCGGACAGACTGCGTCGGCTCTACCCCCGTTTCGACGACTTTGTTCGCGTGTTGGAGGACGTCGACCCACACGGCATGTTCCGTAACGAATATGTCCAACGCCACATATTTGGCAAGACAGGCCCGGAATATGATGGCGGAGTGTTTAGGCGTCATTCAGGACCACTGATATGAATATGAGATATGAGATACATGATACACTGCACTCGTGCACACAGCTATGCGGCGACTCTCTTTTTTTTTCTTTTTTTTTTTTTCTCCGATAGGTGTACCACACGGTATTGTTTATTTTATAACCCTAGTTGTTGTTTAATCGATTCCCTTACCAGACGCTCATATTCCTATACATGTAGCCATTGATAATCAAACAAGGATGGTTTGGGGGTGGATACGTACCGGCTTGTCGTCCCGATAGAGCTTGCAGCAATCGATGTTGGCGCCACTCTCCAAGTTGGGTTCTACCGACGTGCACGGTGAGGGGTGGGTGATCGAGAATGAAGTGGCGTACCGGCAAGCATGGATATCACGCTGAGGAGGACCTTTTCGACGCTCTGGACGGGACTCCAGCGCTCGGATGCCTGTTCATACATGGTCGGGTCGTCGCCGGGTGTATGGAGGATGGATATGCAGACGGTGCCGTCTGGATAAACTAGAGCGGGTGCTGTGAACAGGCACCGGGGAGAAAAAAAAAGGGGTCTGCGCACTGTTGGGGTGGAAGAGGGGTGGGTCGAATCGCATCTTGAACGGGGAGAGGGGGTAGTCGGGAGGCTAGGGCGGAATGAAAAGATCAGATGGCGGGTGGCGTGTGGGTAGGTGGGTGGGGCGCACAAAGGTGAGTTTGGCGACAAAGACGCCACCGTCAAAGGGGGTGTCCTTGGGGCCACAGATGAATGCTTCCCAGGTGAAAAAGTCGGACTCCGATATGGGGCCTGTTGGAGTGGGTGAGGTGGCGTTTGGGGGTGGTGGATTGTTGGATCGCACCGGCTGTGAACATCCCATCGGGCGATCCTTTTGGACGACGGTGATGAGGACGAGCCGAGGGATGTGGTTGTGTGTGGAATTGTGCGCACCTCCTGATGTGAGTTGCTTGTACTCTGTCATTAATCGGCGCAGTGCCGTCGCCGTCCTGGACATCGTTCAGTTGAGTCGCCGCTCATCTCATCCGGGCATTAAACGCGAGACTCTTCCGGCTGCGGTCAAAGCGAACACGCCACCGCACACCCGTGTGATGCAGTGGCCCCCGCCGCCCGCACAGCACACATACAGCTTGGTCTTTTCTTTCACCTTGTTCCGTTGTTAAGTACTAGCCTTAGGACCTATTTACAATTTCTCATGCATCGTCTAGAACAAGTCGTGGCACGACATTCATCGCCATTAGCTGCAAACCCCCCCCCCCCCCCAGTCAGCAACCGAGTCCCGAGATTTAGATCGGGAGAAATCCACACACCTCCTGGAATAACAACTTGGCAGCGTAGGGAATCGTCAGCGTCGCCATCTTTTTCGAACTCTTGCAATACGTGCACCATCCGTGATACCCCATCAGCCCACATCCTTCGCATGCGTTCACCTCAAACTTGTCCGACGAAATCATCAGCCGCTCCAGCAGCAACTGCGTCGCCCCATATCCAATCAGGCAGTCCCGTTCCATCTCTCCCAGCCGCAAACCACCCTCCCGGGACCGCCCTTCAGTTGGCTGCCGCGTCAGCGTCGCCCGCGGACCCCTGTACACAGCACCATGAATAAGCAGACAAGACCCGTCCATTCTCACTCGCCGCGTACCTTGCCCGAGCATGCATCTTGTCCATGACCATGTGTTCTACAGCAAGTGGCAAGTCAATCAGAGTGGCGCAACATGTACAAATCATTTTCTCACTCAGTTTCTACAAAGAACCAACGGGTGTGTAAGCGACCCTTCCGGTTCGGTAAACACTGGCACGTTTTTTTACCTGATAGTAAATCGGCCCAAAGTAAACATAGGCTTCCATCAGTTCACCGGTAATGCCACTCGTCAGCATATCCTTCCCGGCGTAGTTGAAGCCGTGCTCGATCAGGATCCGTGACATGTCCTCCACCTGAAGGGGCCATCCTTATCCCGGAACAGTGGCGATAGTCCGAGGAAACACACCTTGGAACCCCCAAACGCGGTTCCATATTGAAGCTTGCCACACAAAAC
The DNA here is from genome assembly GCA_038089295.1 of Xerocomus amazonicus. Classification (NCBI taxonomy): domain Eukaryota; kingdom Fungi; phylum Basidiomycota; class Agaricomycetes; order Boletales; family Boletaceae; genus Xerocomus; species Xerocomus amazonicus. The sequence continues at coordinate 72,703 of JBBPKO010000019.1, forward strand.
ACCGGCCTGTAACCGGGATAAGCTCTACCAAACGAAAATAGCAGCGCACGTTCACCTTGCCTGCCAAAAGCTCAATCATCTTCCCAACAGTCATCCGTGATGGGAATCCGTGGGGATTCATGATGGTGTCTAGATCATGTGTCGGTTCAACATAACCTAAACAAGTTGAAATCTTACCAGGGTTGATCCCCTGATCATTGAATGGCATGTCCTCCTGATTCACAATCAATCCACATACGCCTTTCTGGCCATGACGGGATGAAAATTTGTCCCCGAGCTCTGGCCTCCGTGTCTGACGGATCAGAACCTTGATCAAAGTCTGGTCATTTTCTGTGTCGCTGATCATCACTTTGTCAACGTATCCAGCGACGGGTGATTTGTAAGTCATCGGAGTATTTTTATAAGGGACGGTGGCGGCTTGACCAGTAAATGTATTGTCATTTGCATTCGTCGGGGTCTGTTTATTCACGTAGACATCCCCAGGGTCCACTCTCTCACCAACACCAGCAAGGCCGTCCAGTTGGATGATATCATACTTTTTTTGGCTAGCGCCACTCTCGCTCAAGGGTGCGTCTGCGAGCCGGTCGAACCTGCGTTTGACATTGTGATTAGAAAGTGCATTCCTGCTGAGAATGGAAAAGCAAGACTGACGTGCCGTTGGGATATTTTCGAATGAGCGTTGCATTCTTGCGCAACACTTGGCACCTTCCGTAACCGCGGTCCAGACTAGCCTATAGCAAGTGTTTGTCTTGGTAAGAATCTGAGATGAAACGGAACAACATACTTTATTGAGAATCAGCGCGTCTTCGATGTCGTACCCGGAGTAACTCATCACGGCCACAGTTGCGTTTTGACCAGCAGGCAGACGATCATAGCCAATCAATTCAATTGTTTTAGTCTTGACCATCGGCTGCTGAGGGTAGACAGACAGGTAGAGAAGCGTGTCAATTCTGTGCAATTGGTTGTAGCCAATCGCGCCAATTGCTTGCTTGCCCATGGCACATTGATACGTGTTTCGAGGCGATTGGTTGTGGTGGGGATAAGGGATAAGTCCTGCAACGGCGCCGAGGATAGTGAACGGTTCAATTTCGAGATGCGTCGTGGCGGGAACAATGTCTGTTTCGTATAAGGCAATGTACGAGTCATTCTCCTCGTTGACATCAAGATACTCCACGAGGCCGCGGCGTAAAAAGTCATCGAATGAGATCTTCCGCGCTTTCAGTTCCTAGTCATCAAACATAACGTCAGTAATCACTAGAATTGACCGCTGAAATAGGGTACCGACTAGGATATGATCCGAAGTGACCTTGGGCACCCCATTTTCAACAATGATCGTCGGTCGACATATTCGTCCTCCGTCGCTCGCGATATGAACGGCATGGTGATGGTGGTTTACGTAGACGCTAACAAACTCGCTAACACGGCCCGCTCTGCGAAGTCTCCGAAAGTCGGAAACGAATCTGGCGGGATATCGCGTCAAGCCAACGATCGTTCCGTTTACGTTAACGACAAAAGTATGAGGTCCATATATTTCCGCGCCAGTAGCCAAACTGATATCTTATAAATCATTTGATGAGTAGTCAGGTTGAGATAATAATAGTTGAATGCGAACCTTCCACACCGAGCATGAAGGCTAAGCGTATGATAGGCTCCTCTTCCACATCCGTCGTGATGTGTGTCATGAGCGCGAGGTTCTTGACAAGACCGCAGGCTTCACCTTCTGGAGTATCGCTCGGACAAAGCATACCCCATTGGCTTGGCTGTAACGCACGAGGTCCGCTGACCTTACGCGTCTTCTCAAATTGGGATGAGATACGGGTCATCATTCCGAGGGCAGATATGAAACTTAGCCGACTTAGAACGTGTGTAACACCTGCCCGTTCCATCTTGAATCGTTTCAAAGACCAATTCCCCGTTGAAATCGCGCGAACAAACCCAGAGGTGATGTGATCACCCTGAAACTGCATCGTGTTGAACGCATCAAATTCATTCGTCCTTGAAGGCTTCTTTAAGACCTTATCAATGGCCGATTTGAGATTTGCGTTGAAGGTCTTGAATAAATCTTCAAAGAGCAACGCCAACAGCTGACCCGCACTTACATCAGGTTCCAGAATCAGTACCGGAACAAAGGCGGGGGCACGACGTACAGCTCCAAACGTTTGTTACCAACATAATCACGATCATCCACCGTTTTTTCGTCGTCCATAGCCATGAGGACGCGCCGTGTCATAGTAGCAACGAAGATAGCCTTTGACCTAAAGTCCAATCCAACAACCGGGACATGGGCCAACACGATTGTCGCTAGGGCTTCCATGGCCTCTTCCCAGGCTGGTCTTCGTGGACCAACAACCTTGCGATTAACTTTTACCCTAGATCCGATCCATTCCAAGGCCTGATGGTGAGTGAATATCCCCAGTTTAGCGGCCTCTTCTAAATTTGCAGCGAATGCGCTCTTGTAAGCATTCGTGGTGCCCGCTGTGAGCAAGAGGATTTCCTTGTCTGATTGAATACCAAGTGCCTTGAGAGCGATAACAATAGGGACGTCCTCGTGGATCGAATTGTGGCGCAGATATATCCTGCCCTTCTTGGTGGCAACATAAGTTTTAGACTTGAGACCACCGTGAGTTGAACTAGCAGAAACATGGGTGCTGTGAGAGACGATGTGACGAGGCACTGAGGCTCACGAGGTGCAGGAGGCTTGGACGACGCCCTTGACAGAATCGGTTTCAACGATAATTCGGTTTTTGCTCAGCTGTTCCTGGACGAGGATGACCTTTTCCGTACCTTTAACGACAAAGTAGCCACCAGGATCTAGCGGGCATTCTGTCATGCGAGCGAGTTGCGCCTCGGAGCGCCCCGTCAAGATGCACTTGTTACTTCGCAGCATGATAGGCAAGCGACCGATGTTCACATTTGGCCTCCTCACGACGTTCCTCCCGCGGGTGTACTGAATAGTGACGAGGACGGGCGCGCTATAGGTGATATCGCGTAGCCGACATTCGTGTGGTGTGATACTCTTGTCGATAGCGTCTAGATCGGTACGGTCGGGGAAACCGACGTGGATGTCGGTGTATTTGAGCCAGAATCTGGGATCGACGTCCGAAGTGACTTTACTGTTGGCTTTGACGATGTTTTTTATGTCGGTATCGACAAAGTAGTTGAACGAGTCGATGTGCTGTTTGACGAGACCCTTTACTTTAAGAAAAGCGGGCAACAGGAGCCATTTATCCTGTCAGACGAACGATCAAGGTACAAAGAGTTAGAAACCATGGTATAAGCGCACCTCGACGCTCTTAATTGGATCTGCGAGACCTAACCCTCGCCAATTTGTGCGATTCAAATGCTGCCAGTCTTCCTCGTCCGGGTTGACGGCCATGACTAGCCTTTACTTACTACACTTTGGCTTCCCAAATGCATAGTCCGCCGCGACCCCGAGTACCTGCAAGTGGTGTCTTGCCGCTAAGCAAGCCTCTCAGACCCGGACAAGCATCCTTTACCGTGTCTCATGCGTAATGCAACTGTATTCAAGACCCTGGAAAGGGAACGCGCAGGTGGACCCCACTACTGTATGATGCGTCCCTCGTGACATACAATAGCAGTTGACCTAATGATGAATTACCGACAGGGTCTTCTCGAATGTATTTAATGGTCGGTCTTTCATCGACTACTCAACTCTCTCCAGGACCCCCAGTCTTCACTTCGAAATGGCATCAGTTACCAACAATGCTCCCACTTTCTCCGTAAAATACCTCGAGGCCGTGCGCGATGTTCAATATCAGCTAGGTATGTCATCTCCCGTAAAGGTGCCCTGTGGACGTTTCGTTTACGGTGACAAAGTGGCCGCGTTCACTTTTTTGGTCTGGGATTCGATTTTGTCATTCAATGGAGAAGTCGAACATGTGTGGTGCGGCCGGTAAGACCGTCCAAGTTGCAACCGAGTCACTTTGTGTTCTCAATACTCAATGTTGGCGAAAGGCGACGTTACATCTTCAAATGGATCTACTTTTACTTTCGCTATTTCCTGCTGGCAGTACAAATGTGAGTCAAATAGTGATCCGTGCACATCGAGGCGACTGACATGCGTCATAGCTTTCACCTGGTCGTCTTCCCGTACTTATCTTCGGATCGCATACCAGATTTCTTGTGTGGGATATGGTATCGATGTTTGTTATCCATCTTGCAACTCTCCCTTTGCATAATCGAGGCCATTCTGGCTACTAGAGGTGAGCTCACCACATTAGATAGTGAAGCCAGTATCTCAACCACATTTTCTCTGAAAAAAAAAAAAGCCTTCGTTCTTTTCAATCGTAGCCGCAAAGTTGGCATTTTATTTACTTTCTTGATTCTCTTGCATTTGGCTGTTGCGGTGTTCGGTATTGCTCAATACTCCGAAGCACAGTATTTCAAAACTTGCATTCTCCCTTACGCAGAAAAGAAGACGGTAGTCCTCCAGGCGTAATCCGTTTACTTTGAAACTGCTCATTCATGGGTTGACACGCAATTTCAGGAGCACCATCATTGCCGTCCAGAGCATTGTCATCAGCATGACCATCTTCAAGCACGTCGAAATCTGGCCACAGAACGGAAGAGCACTCATTGAATCGTTTCTCTTCAGGGATGCCACAAGTAACTGTGCTGCCATATTCCGTGAGTCGACCGCCATCATCAATCATGAACTGAGTATAGCTGAATGTGATATGGACGGCATTTTTAGTGATGTGTAGCATCTCCTTGGCCGCTTGTAGGCTTGATGACTTGCGAAGTATCGCCATTGCCCAGTACGTCTCACGCGCCTGCTGTTCGCATTAATTGACGTTCCGACCGAAGTTGGTCCATATCACTGATTTCGAGTATTGTTGGTAATATCAACTGATCACAAAACTACATATTGACCTTAGTTTCACCCCAGGGATGCCGTCTCATTTTGAATATGGAACACTTCGCGAGAAGGAGTGTCTCAGAAGATGAGATTCTGCTCACATCCCACATCAGCTTGTAATGTAGCGGGTCCTGCAATGTAACTTTCATATCACCCTCTGGTGGGATAACTACCCGGGAATAGGAGTTTCGTTAGAACGATTGCCATGTGAGCTTCAATGCCGATAGTGGGAAATCGTTCGAGTTGATGAAATGCGATTAGAATCAATCACGACATTACAGTCCCTGGTGAGATTGGAAGCCCTTACAGTAACGGCGGATCCTACAAGCTTGTCCTCGATGACGTTTGCACTAAAACATGTTGGGAGTCACTGTGGGAGATACGCAGGGGTGACCCTGGTGCACGTACTCAAACTGATGCAAGCTACCCATGATGGGTTGGACTCCTACGTATTTGCTGCTGGCATATTCAGTTTTCACATACCCACGTCAAACAGTCCCCACCTCTTATATGGCCTGATACCGGCAAGATTTCTCTTGTACAATGTCTTCGAGCAATCTTGACAGTGCAACAGTTCTCGTGTACCACGCAGTTGCTCTTCGCGACGTGAGCTACCACAGCGGTACAATTGTTCAGGGGCCGGAGCTTTTGCATTATGCTGATCATATTGACAGTCGCAGCGCTCGTTCTTCTGGTTTGGCATGCCATCGTCACATTTGACGAAGAAGTCGAATACATTTGGGCGTGCGTACCAGTTAACTGCTATTCAGATCAGTTTCACGATCAATTCATACAGTATGCGGAACAAAAATCCCATCAAGTGGACGTACATGTATCTTCGATACTTTGTCATAGCGGCACACATGTGAGTATGTTCCGGTGCGTTCCGTATCTGCTGGACAAAAATCTTCAGAGTGCACAACTGCCTGACTGAGCAATTGACAAATGGTCCCATGTTCTGTGATGTGTGGCGCGCGTATATCATATGTCTTGCACAAAGTCTCGCAACCTCGGTTGAGTTTCTTTTAGCTCTTCGTGGTAAGTCAAGCAAAGCGCCCCCTCTTACAGTCTGGTCAGAAACAGTTCGTAGTATTTGCACTTTATAACCGATCTAGGAAAATAGCTTTTCTACTGTTGGTTTTGATCCTGGCAGAGATTGGAGGGGCAGCAAGAATGCTGTGGATGCAGGATAATATAAAGTTTTATGGGACATGCCTTTTATCGCAACTGACCCATAGTAGCAGAATTCAAACGTGAGTTTTCGCCTTGCTGTTGGTTGTACATCTGATCGCATCGCCAATGGGTTTGCTTAGCATATTCGGATTTATGATCCATTGTACGTTAATTGGCCTGACGTTATTCAAGTACGTTGTCGCCTTCAGAGCAGGTTGGGGCAGGACCCCGCTTGTATCACTTGTCATCCGTGATGGCAGCACGGTGTATGCTACCACTTTTTGTAAGCAGGCTCTACCAGCGAGAGTCAGATCCCGATACTGACTCTGTCGTGGAGTTATGCTTATCTCGGTGTTGGTTATATTTGACTTGGAGAAGGAACGAGGAATTGCCATCTTCTAGTTCGTGTTCCTTGTTTGATGCGTTGCGTGCCGCTACTGGCTAACGTTTGACCACCTTGATTCAGTTGGGGTACGGCTGTGCTCAGTATCATGGTACGTACGATCGCATTTCATGTTTGTGAATGCCCGCTGACAACACCGCCAGGGGTGTTACTTGGTAGTAAGTATGGAGCGTTTGGCAAGAGAGGATGTATGGACGGGTTCCTCTGGGCCATTTTTTACCAGCGAATTAGAACTAGAGTAGAGGAGTGTTGTTGGTCCATTGACTGTAATCAACGGCGGCGATGTATCCTTGATCCTTGATCCAATGTTGGAAAGCTAACCATCCTTGAGCTCCTTGCCCTGGAATGTGGTATCCCTCATGACGACCACGAGACGAATAGCGTTGTCACTGGCTAACCTGGTGAGATTGGGAACCCTCCCGGGAATGCTGGATTCGTCCTCTACTAACCCCCATTGGCAGCCACTACGCGAGTTCACGGCCCTGCCACGTAAACATTCAAAGTGATGCAAGCCAGCTTCAAATGACCAGTCAAATTCCTGCATATTTTGGTACCGACATCTTCCACGTTCACATACCCACGTCAAACGAATGACGGTATTCACTTATATAGCGCAGTCCCAGCAGGATCTTATGTCTGCAGAATGTCCTCGAGCAGCATCGACTATAGGACAATGTCAGTCGCGTATACAGCTGCTCTTCGTGACGTGCGCTACCACAGTGGTACATTCGACTAACGGCATGAGTTTTTGCATGGTGCTGACTCTATTGTTAGCCGCAGCGCTCGCTCTTCAGGTTTGGCATGCCATTGTGACGTTTGACGACGAAGTCGAATACATTTGGGCGTGCGTATGGATTTGGTCACCCGCTGTTCAAAATCTGACTCACGAGACCCACAGTATGCGGAATAAAAACCCCTTCAAGTGGACGTATTTGTTCCTTCGCTATTTTGCGATAGCGGCACATGCGTGAGTGTATTCCAGCGTGTTTCGCCCTCATCTTCTGACGATGGTAGGCTACACAACTACTGGGCGGAGCAGTTGGCAAATGGCAGCAATCCTCCCGTGCTCTGCAACGTGTGGCGTGTCTATATTATATGCTCCACACAGTGCCTCGCTACCTCGCTGGAGTTTCTCTTGGCCATTCGCAGTAAGCCGGAGAACGTAACTCTTGTAGTCTGGTCCGAAACAATCCACAGTTTTTGCTCTCTATAACCGATCCAAAAGGGTAGCTGCCTTGCTGTTACTTTTGATCTTTGGGGAGATCGCAGGGGCGGGGAGGATGCTGTGGTTACAGGATACCATGGGGTTCCACAGGACGTGCTTTTTATCACTGGTGTCCGACTTTTGCAAGCGCCAATCGTGAGTGCTCGATTTGATGTCTGTTGTACGCTTCATTATCGATCGTTCTGTCTAGCATAATAGGGTTCTTAGTTCATTGTATGCTAATTGGCCTGGCGCTGTTCAAGTACATCGTCGCCTTCAGAGCGGGTTGGGGCAGGACCCCCCTTATGTCACTCGTCATTCGGGACAGCAGTACAGTGTATGTCACAAAAATTTGTAAGCAAGTCCTGCGAGCGAGTTAGATCTCAGTGCTGATTTAGTGAAGTCATGGTCATCTCAGTGGTATCTTTGGTTGGCTTGGCAAAGGAGCAAGGGATCGTCGTTTTCTTGTCTGTGTTACTTGTTTGACGTTGGGGCATGCTGCTAATGAACACCCTTGCTTTTTCTGGGATCCAGTTGGGTTACAGCTATATTCAGCATCACGGTATGAGCACACCCGATATTTTGGAGTACGTTCACTCACGACGATGCTATCAGGGGTGTTACTTGGTAGTAAACATGGAACGTTTGGCAAGAGAGGAAACGTCGACGAACTCGCGAGAGGCAGTCCAAATTACGAGTATCAGAATGGTAGAAATAGACACGCGGTGATTGAAACATATTGTCTATCTCGCTACAGGCAGCTTCGTGTGTCTTTACAATGTAGTATAAGTTGGGACGAGAGTTTCGTGCTGCTGAAACGTTGCCTAATTAGGCTGCGAAGGTGGCGAGAGCAAGCCCGACCGACGGGTTCAGGGAACTGTATAGCAACCACTCCGGTCCTGCCGGCCCAAGTTCACGATGTCCAGTGCGCAAGTGGCAGGTGGTCACCGAACTGTGAATAAGACCAGGTCAACTGGGAGTTTGAGGGTTGCTCCGTTCATGTATCAGCAAGCGTCGCACTCTCAGGTTGTGTTGACAACGTGAACATCAGATTTCCGTTGTTCTGAATATTCCCATCGCACAGTTTTGATTCCGATCGCAGCCCTTTTCAGGGCACATCCTCGCTCGCTCAGACCGGATGCTGGGGTTATGGAGGGAGACGGCCCGAACAGCCGGTGTATATTCCCACGATCACGCTGATCAAGATGAACCCTCCAGCGTGAGGGTCGCTGCTCGTTCATCATCCCAGTCGCAATATGCCACCCTCTTCAGCATCACAGACATACAACTCTCTTCTTCTTCGTAGACAGCTTACAGAGCTCACAAAGCGTCCAGTAGAGGGCTTTTCTGCAGGTACGGGCAGCGTTCCTTCATCGTGTTGATTTCCAACGGATTCCTGACAGAATTATGGGAAAAGGACTTGTCGATGACAACAATCTATATGAGTGGGAAGTCATGGTTATCGGGTGAGTGGTTTCTGTGGGATAGTCTCTTCATTTCACCCTGTTGATCTCCTCGAAAGCCCACCCGATACTCTCTAGTGAGTCTCCTTCCTGCCATTTGACATATTCTGTTACCGATCTACTTGCTCTACTAGCGAAGGTGGTTTCTTCAAGGCCCGGTTGACATTTCCGCCCGAATACCCCCTGTTACCTCCCAAGATGAGGTTCATTACTCCGATGTGGCACCCCAACAGTTGAGTATCTCAGGGCCGAGGGGTGATCCCATGTTGACTTTCCGCTCAGTCTACCCGGACGGTGTTGTGTGCATCTCGATCTTGGTGAGAACTATGTAGAGTCACTTGTCTTCGATCTCATCGAAACCCGGTCAGCATGCACCTGGCGATGATCAATATGGTTACGAGGATGCAGGTGAACGGTGGATGCCCGTTCATACAGTCGAGACCATTGTGCGATCGTTGTTGAATCGCCTAAGCGTGGGATTGATCTTCATGTTCTATAGCTTATCAGCGTTATTTCCCTCTTGTCTTCGGACACCCCCAATACGGACAGCCCCGCTAACGTGGATGCTGCAAAGGAAGTGCGCACTGATCTGGCTGGTGTGTTTCTCTGCAGCATCTGGGTTCAAATGGCTTACAAACGACTCTAGGTTACAAGAAGAAGGTGCGGCGGTTGGTGCGACGTTCTGCAGAAGAATTTTTGTAGCTGTATTCTCGTGTCTGTCGTTTGAGTCGAATAGTTGGTTAATAGTTGTGTTTTCTCGCTTGTCCAATTCACGTGACTCAGTTCTGAAGCAGTTCAAGAGGCGCGGTATCGGTTGCTCTTGACCACTCACTTCGTCCACACCGCCAGCCCGTCAACAGTCCCTCCACAATTTCGAACGCAATGTCTGAAAAAGCTGGCGAGGCAAGTTCATCCAAGATTTTCCGTAGATCTGACCATAACCAACATAAACGTAAATCTGCACGTATGTCAAACATTCAATCCACACTTTTCGTCCGTGACCCTATAGGCCGTGCCAGCAGCGCAGAAGGGCAGCTGGACTTCTTTTTTGAAATCGTTGGTTAATGGTCTTATCGAACCTGTCTAGTATGCTGAGCGGCGCATCTTTAAAGCCTCGCTGGATTTACCGGAGATCTATCAGCTATGACTGCCCCCCCATTCATACTCTCACCTACGTCACTCACCGAATTTCCTGGTATGTCTATTGACATGAAATCCCCGTACTTCGCGCTCACCTCTCCGAAGCCTACTGGTGTGAACGTCCAGAGTTATTTGCCCGGATTGCGGACGGCAAGACGGAGGAAGCTCGTGCATTGGCCGTGTTGCGGTGGTTCATTGTATTGCTTATCCCATGTTTTTACCGACCCTCGGCGTTCAATCAGACATTTACAGAGCACCCTCAAAGGCCAGTATACATCACGTAATGAATCAATGGGGTCCGAGAAGAAGTGAGTTGCGTTCAGTCATGTATCAAACACGTCTCATGCGATGCAGGCCCCTTAACCCTGTACTCGGAGAGTGAGTGCTCTATAAAAAAAGGGAATGTTGGCTCACCATCTCAGGTTGTTCTACGGTTCTTGGCCGGGAACCGAAGAACGTGGTGGCAAGACTACCTTGGTTGTGGAACAAGTCTCCCACCATCCTCCAATCACTGCTTATCACATAGAAAACGACGGAAAGGGTGTTGTGTTGAATGGGCACAATGCCCAAAAGACCAGTTTCAGCGGTTCGTTGTCTGTCATCCCCTGTAGTAATCTACAACAGGCTGACACTGCACCCAGGTGGTAGCATCATCGTCAAGCAGGTCGGCCATGCCATCCTGACGGTCAGCCTACCATCTGGTGGGACGGAAGACTATTTGATTACCCTTCCCCGTCTTCGTATCGATGGTCTTTGGTACGGCTCCCCATACATTGAGCTCGTCGACACAAGTTACATTCAAGGGTCGAATGGTTGGCAGTCCGTGGTATGGCCACTATGCACATTAAGCGCTTACATATGTTCATTATCAAACGTCAGATTGAGTACAAGGGTAAAGGGTACTTTTCTGGAACCTCTCACTCGTTCAAGGCGACAGTCACGCATCCTGTGCACTCATTCGAGCGTATTATCCATGGAACTTGGCACACCACGTCGACGGACAAGTCCAATGATACCATATTCCACGATGTCACGACTCCGAAGGAGGAAGTCACCGTCGCGCCAGTCGAACAACAGGGGGAGTGGGAGAGCAGACGCTTGTGGTTCCCTGTTGCTAAAGGTATCAGGGAAGGTGACTTCGAGGCTGCTGCGAGAGAAAAGGGCAGAATTGAGGTAGGGATTCATTCATCACTGCCGGTTTCTGGTATAGTGACGATACTATTTTAGAACGAGCAAAGACAAAGACGACGAGATGAAGCTGCCGCTAGCACTACATGGGCCCTGAAACATTTCAAACATATCGACGATGATCCTACTTGTCAGTCTCCCAATGCTTTATTCTTCATCTCACCAAGTCTTTTCAGATGAGCGTCTCGCGGCGATGTTCTCCGGGAACCCAGAGACAGAGGATGCCTATGTTTACTTGAATAATGGCCCATCTGCGTAGTCTCCGTATTGTTCCGTCTCTACCATCGGAGGACGCATCATGACTGCACGCTGCACTATTAGATGTGTGTAGGCAAAATTTGCTTAGCCTTACTACTCCCATATTCCCCAATTAATGTGTTCTTTCATTGTGCATCGAATTCTCGGGAGGCGAAACGTCTACTCGTCACCAGTAGCATCATTACTTGCCTGGTTTGCCCGTTCAATTCTGCGACTGCCCTTTCCAGTCCGCCAACGTTCATTAGCAACCTCGACGTGGTCAAGCCTCTTTCGTAAAATTATCGGAACATATTTGACTCCCCTTTTGTATGTACCTCCGCCTAGGGGTACACCAAGTACTGGAGGCTCCTTGTTCACTAGTAATGGGATTGTCGACGTTGTCAGTCCTGTCAAACTAAATGGGAAGTATTTTGGTGGTGGTGGATGGTGGTGAGCAGCGGCAGCTAGAAAATGTGCCTCGAGGACAGTATGGATGAGGGAACGCTGGTGTACAGAATGCAGCTGATGGTACAGGTCGCCCTTGGTGTGCGTATGCTCATCCCCGCTGCTGTCATCGCCAGTCTGCCACCGTACATCCGAGTCCGAGAATGCACAGTCCCAGAGGACGAGAGGTAACGCGTCTGCCATTTGGTACTCCGGTTTTCGATCGACGATGGCCAAGGGGGCATCGGCTGAATCGGAAAAACGTTCGGACCCGTTGACATTCATCAACGTGGGTACGACCGACGGGTGTTCGAGGCCTGCACCGACAAGAAACAGAACAGCCATGATGTGTCGCACCTGGTGATACAGAAATGCAGAACCGACGAGGTCCAAGACGTACACGGCGTTCTCTCCTTGGCCCGAGACAGGAGCAATCTCGGCCTGCATAATCCGACGACGAAAGTCGGTGATCTGCTTTGCTGGGTCAAGTTTGGACAGGTTGCGAAAGTCGTGTTCGCCGAGGAGGGAAGCGGCAGCACGTTGCATGAGAGAAATATCGAGGTCGTGCGCGGTGAAAAAGTACTTGTAGTGTCGATGCGTGCAGTTGAACCGGGCGGAGAAGTCAGGGGAAACGGGGGACCAGGCGATGACGCGGATAGTGGGTGGGAGTACGCGATTGAGGATGGACACATAGTGAAGCTCGTCGGTGCGCGGGGGCGGAACAGACGAGTTCGAAGGAGGTTCGTCGACAAGATCAAGCGACGGAAACTCCGGAGGGTCTTGGTCGACGTCGGGCATTGGAACGGACGCAGTGTCTAGATTTGCGGTTGGTGCGCCGGGTTCAGACGCTTTTGCGCTGTTGTTTGAGAGGGCGCTCCTGACCCAGAGCGAGATGACTTGTCCGGCAGCGCTCACACCTACGTCCGTTCTGCCGCACCTCTCCCACCCACATCCATCCAAACCAGCGTCGGCATCCACCAAACGCGCTTTTGCGAATGCCCGGAAGAGTACCTCCTCGACGGTTGGCAACGGAGTAGGGTCGATCTGAAACGCCAAACCGTTGTATTCCCATCCCGAATAGCAAAACTTGACTGCGATTTTGCGGATGGGGTGATCTTTGAAGTGGAAGGGACGTCGCCCGGGACTGTCCGCAGAGACAGCACGCTTTAGTTGTCCGCGATGGGGACCGGCTTTGAGGCGTCGTTCGAGTTCGGTGAGACGGGCGATGAGGTCTTCTTTTGACCAGGTTTCGTAGTTGGGAGACATGACCGGTACATGAGCCTTTGATGGCAGGTAATCGTACCGAAAACAAAACCTTCCAAACCGCATCGGCCACTTGTAAACAATTCCGTACAAGCACATCTGAACAGCCTCTAGCCGACATTCACGCTTAGCTTGGTACCAAAATCACTGCTAGCTCCAAAAGCATTGCCTACTGTGTATTCTAACCTTCCGATGCCTTCCGCATAGGTATATTTACATGAAATATATCCTGGGTACATTTATTCAATCCTTGTTTTCTGGGCAGTCTTCTGTAAGATATCATAGTGGCCAGGTCTAACAGCTGGACCGTGAACATTCTAATCCGAATCGACAATAGCTTTGCTCACCGGTATAATAGCACTAGTGGCTCACCACCCCTTGATGCGCTCTTCGAAAAATCGACAAAGTTGACCTGGCTATCATGCCCGTCGAGATAAGCAACCTTTACATGAACATCCAATGCTTGAGCAAGAGCGGCCACTTGAACGTGATCTGTTGTTCTTCCGTGATCCCCTCATCCATCACTTGGAAAAACTCGTATACTTGCCGGCCTCCTTTCCGAGGGGCTCCACGAATCGCCTGCAGAATTCATCGACAGAAATTTGCATCTGTGACTCGGGATCAAAAAGAAAGTCTGCGAATTGTTCATCGACACGCATTTGGGCGGAGGTCAACAGACGCATGTACATCACGATGTAATTGGATGCTGGGTAGACGGGTGAGAAGAGCAGTCTCATGCATCGATCGTACGCATACTCGCCGGGTCCACAAAACTTTGCCACAGTTCTTCGTTCGCATCCCCATGCTTTGCAGAAGGAAGTCGAGCCAGGTCCTGGAGCATCTCATACGGTTGCCCGTAAACACAATCGTCAAAGCCAGCAGCAGCGAGCATATCTCTGGTCACGGTTAAGCGCTGTTCCTTATTTTTTCCCGAGGGCGTTAGGGGATCCAGGTAAGTAAATGCCAATGCTAACGAGTGGAAATATGTCATATCAAAAACGGGGAACGCCGTTCGAAATTAGAGGCACCTCGATAGAAACAATCGCCATCGCCTAGGTCGAGTTCAATGTAACGTGTCCTGCGTCCTGAGCAAAGGTAAGAGACAAACCTTTTGCACGAATTATGGTTTTATATCCTTGGTTGATCAACCTGTCTATCTGGGACAGGAAGTTCGGAGAATTGGAGTATTCATCACGCAGAATAGTTGTAGGCTCAGGTGGAGAGATCAGCGGACGTTCCGACTCCATACTCTCCTCGAGCAGCCGCTACAGAGCAATCACAAGGTGAAACAGACACGGCTGAACGAGCATACGGACTTGATTCATTTCAAAGAGTTGTGCCTGTGTCAGATCAGCGATGTCTAGAAGGAATGGCATAAGCCATTGCAGTATAAACCACATGAACTGACTGGCACGTACCCATATCCTCAGGCAGAATTGGGTGTCCGCTGAGAAATGGCGCTGGTTCAGATGCGTGAGCGTCGTTCACTTCGGGAAGATTGGTGCTTCTCAACCGCGCTACAATAACTGCCAAGATAGACACCACTCTGAATTTTGTGTACTTACGTGGACTTGGAGGTTTTGCACCCTGAAGGGTATTTGAAGCGGGCATCAGAGAAACGACACGAAATCTCGAATAACCTTCTAGATCAGTGTATTTGTGTGCATCTGTTTGTGAGCTTGGTTATTAATTATACTCTCGTACACTACGGTAATCCTAAATAACACGTCGTGCGTGGTTATCAAGTTGCCCGAGTATTTCTTCTTGCTCTTCTATCGATTTTCTCGCGCTAAGATAGTCAATCACGCCCTGAAACGTTATCCAGCTCGAAGCTTGGACTCACAAAGATTGAGCAAACATGGATACATGGGACGGTTCCTTGATATATCCCAATTCAATCAGGGCTCTTTGCCGAGACGCGAGCCTGTAGGCACACATGCTCACGAATCACAGTCAAGAACGCAGAAAACAACCGACTCACTGTTCCATTGATGTCAGTGGCGCCTTGTGATGTTTGCGTCTTGGCGGCCACACCATTTCTGGCGTCTTGGACCGTTTGGTTTTGACTCTGCCTTCCCCCTTGGATTTTCTTGCGGCAGCTTTACGCCGTTTATGCTCCTGAAAGCAACTTGAGTGTTCTATACGAGCCGCGCCAAGTCATTCGTACCCTGAGTGCATTTCGGGATCGCTCTTCCTCGATCCGACTAGGGAGCAGCACGTCATCGTTGCGATGACTGTATTTCACACCAATCGCACTGAGTGTCTTTTGTACATCGCTCTCCTCTGGGACTTGTGGAGGGTCTAAAGGCGGATACTTTATCAATATCCTCAGCAAACAAACACGTTGCTTGTTTACCATCATCGAAAAGTAAAGCAGTTAACCCTCGTAGATCTGCCTGTAGAGACTGTTAGTACGGTGGTCAAGTGACGATGGTATCGTATCCACCTCTTCCTTTGCCCCCTTTTGGTCTGCTTCTTGCACCCAGTCATCTTTGGCTTTTGATCGAGCTCTTGATTTCCCCCCGAGATTCGCCAAAGCCCAGTCGAGTTCAACGATAGATGCCTTTTCAATCTTATACAAGTTTAAATAAATCCATGGACGTCCTTCTGCTAAGCTTACCGCGAGTTTAGTAGCAAGAGTATCTTCATGAAGTTTAAATATGTTCTTCGCGCCAAAAAGTTCGCCTTGTCTGCTGGTATCCCCTTGCACTCCGGAGAAATACCTGGCAAAACCATTCTCGTCAAAATCGATGATTAGCTGTTCTGACAAAAAATTTCACCTCGTCTGTACACTAGCTTGGTACCCAATGGCCATCTGCTGCTGCTTGTAAAGCTGCCGGGCATAGATCAACTCTTCAATCGAGCCTGCTCCCAAGAGTCGATAAACATGTACATCGCGGGTCTGGCCGAATCGGTACGCCCTATCCATGGCCTGTAGATCGTGAGCAGGGTCTGCAAGCAATTCAAAAATCATGTGAGAAGCCATATGGGGGCGATCAGACTTACTCCAATTGGGGTCTGCATCGCGTCAATCCCGTCAACAAAAAAACGCAAATCATGTATGTTCACATTTACCAAAGATAACCACTTTATTTGCACCGGTCAAGTTTAGACCTGTCCCCCCAGCTAGAGTGGAAATTAAGAATATGAACACATCGGGGTCATTGTTGAATTTGTCGATCATTGGCATCCCTGTAACGAGGTAATAAGTACCTCAAGCGTCAGATAGGTATTTATTTTATCCCTTACTCTCAGACTGCCCCGTGGATCCGTCCAGCTTCAAAAAACCATAACCTATCCCGGCATGAACAAACCGAGCATTCAACTTTCACAAATTATTCATACCGCGATTCTTAAGGTGAAATTCCAACATTTCAAGCAACTTGACGGATTTTGTAAAAATGAGAACCTTGTTCAGTGAGTCATTTCTCCAATCCTTGAGCAGCGTGTCAAGGACCTGTCAACCATTCCCTCAAAATGCGCACAAGCTATCCGGATTCCACTGCTTACAGTCCATTTACCACACAGTGACGGTTGCATCATCGCTGTTGTGAATTTAGGGATGGATTCGCCTGCAAATGCGAGCTCGGCGAGCTCGCGGTGTCGGACGGTCTATCAAGCAGCAAAACTGAGTAACGTGACCATATCCTTCAGTGTGAGTTCTCACCTGCTCTTGACTATCAGTAGGAGCTTAACAGCTATATATGAGCTATATCGCTATATTACCCGCGGGAGCCGTTACCTGGGAGGATTAATGCCAAGTGGTTTGAGATCTTAATCAAGATCGATGTGAATTTTAAAACATCGCCTCTTCCGAACGGATGGCAACAATCTTTACGTCTTACAGAAGCGTTAGCGACTACTGACCACACTCTTCATCAAGAGCGAACCTTTTCCTTGACCCACAGTCGCAAAATTCGTCCTTTCGAATGATATTCTGGACTGGGTCCACTGCAAGAATGCGTTTGTATACTCTGATTTGTTGGGATGTCAGAGGACAAAAGACGACTTCGTCGATCTTCCTCGGCAGCTATGGCATATCTGTACATCACGGTATAGGATCAGGGGCTAATATGATTTACCTGATCTCTGATAATCTCCTTGGTTCTGGAAAAAAAAAGTACAGACACTAATATGAAAACAAGATATAGTTTACCTTCGTTTGAAGAAATTTGGCAATAGCTTGTCTTTCACAATTCCTGCAACAGCCTACGAGAAATCAACCATTGATTAACAGAAGATATCAAAACGCACCAAAGCCTTGATCCTCTCCTCTTCCGTTGCACTCGCTGATTGACCGACAGTTAATGGTTTGACAATGAATCCTTTCCACTGTCTCATTGACCCCAGTTTTCCGGGATTTGTCCAGTCAAGGATCGTCCACAGCTCGTTATAAGAATTCTGGATTGCTGTTCCCGTCAAGCCAAATCGCTTCTTGCAGGCAAATTGGTGGTACGTCCTGGTCATTCTGGATCGGGGATTTTTGACACGATGAGCCTCATCGACTATAATAACCGACCAAGGTAGGTCATCCAGGAGCGAAATATCTTTGCGAGCGATGTCAAACGATGTGACCACTGTGATAGTAACATTAAACACCATACAAACACTGGCCTTAAACTCTACCACTCACCCACATCTAGACGACCCATCTTGAAATCCGTGAGGACATCCTCTCGAGATGTTGGCGAGCGAGTATAAGAACCAACTTCAAAATATCCCCACTGGGAACTTGACCGTTAACTAGAGTTGTTCTCGTGACAACCCAAGGGGTACTCGCCGTCTCAAATTCGCGTTCCCAATTGGCGACCACTGTGGATGGCGCAATAATCAAGCAAGTTGGCCATTCTGCATTCGCGGGGGGGAGAATTCGGTGTTTTTTCCATTCTGTACTATCTTGGAGCTTTGAGACATAGTTTCGTCTCCGACTTGCATCTCTTTGGTCTCCATATTTCTTCATGATAGCAGAGAGGAATGCTATAACTTGGATAGTCTTCCCTGCACCCATAGTTAACACACCGGGAACGTGATACACATAATACTTACCCTGTTGTCCGAACATTATAAAGAGAGTGTCAAAATGAGGAACAAAAGCAAGAATTCGACGTACAAGACCCATATCGTCGCCAAGAAGTCCGCCTCGTCCCGTATCATACAAGTTCCAAAAAAAAAGTACTCCTTCACGCTGATAGTCTCTCAAATATGTGTTGATTGCACCTGGAACCATGACGCCTTTCTCATGGTCCACAACAAATGGACCAAGTTGTTTCTGGCCCTCACGAAGTGGAAGGCATGGGCGGGGACTGAATGCCTATAGAAAACAGACTGAATGCCAGAAAAAAAAGACAACGTGGGAGAAGCTGCGGACGGGATTAGCAATCATGTCCTCTTCATCTTCAGATTCTGTCTCTGAGTCCGGTGAAGCAGTAGATATCGCCTGGGCTACAAAATTTTGAAGTTATTGGGTTTGTTGGCGGGTATGCAAGGCCGCGCACCAACAGCGTGTGAGGTTTCCACGAGTCCAGAATCTGATTCCGATTCGGTCTCTGAATCGTCTACAAGAAATTGAATGGAAAATTGAAGGCATTCATAATTAAACTCTTACCTTCAATAGAAGCGATCTGCATGCGCTTTGAAGGCGGCACGGCGCGAGGAGAAGAAGGCGACTTGCGTTTTAATGGATGTACAAGCAGTTCCACCTCAGACTCTGTTTCTGTCTCGGAATCGTTTGTAATTTGCGTGACGCTTTCTGCCTTTGCTGCCTCTGTTGGTTTTGAAAATATCGGCAGTGTTCTAGACACCACAGGTCCGTCTTGGTCGCTGCTCCTGTTAGTGTCGGCGTCTGACGCCTCGTCACCAAGATCCGTGTTTTCTTCATCATCTGAGGCGGAGTGTAGATCCATGTCATCGCCTGAAGAGCACTAGTTCATGCGCTGCGTAAGATGCGCTGCATCAGACTATCGTACCAAAGTACTCCGAGAGAGGGTTGGTCTTTGGTTCTGAAATGCGTTGAAATGCGTTTCCTGTATGACATGAGGAGTTCGTAGACTGAAAGGCACGAACATATGTGCTCACTGGAACTATTCAGAGGTTGACCACCGCCGGACACATCGCTCTGTTTAGTCCGAGACCTACGGGGCGATGAAGCGTCCGGCGATTTACGACCAGGTTTTTTCTTCTTTTTCGCCTCGTAAACGAACGCACCAGCATTAAATTCTGGGTCGGAATCTGGTTCTACATTGGTTCTGGGTGTTGTATTTAATTCTGGACGGTATCAAGTCCACTTACCCAGGGGCGCGGGGATCGCATCCAAGGTTTCTGCGCAGACATAAAGTCAGATAAATGTGCGTAGTGATGAGAAATGGCATCACTTTGTTGATACATAAGATTTATTACCTTCCCCTTTCCATGAGAGACTGCAATCAATCATTGACTCGCATCTCGGAAAAGACCAGTGACAAAGTCACGCCAGTCACACCGTGTCATTGCCGTACAACACGATACAATCATTTCGAGTGGAGGCAACTACGGACAACATTGGAACCAGGTGTACGAAGGACGACAATGGTGAGCAAACACATGAGAGCAGAAAGGAATTGAAAGGAGCAAGTTATGATTGGAGAGACAGAAAATATACGCGGTTTAGGAGGGTTGGCTGGCAGTGTCTCGCAGGGGGAGGGGTTCGTTATTACACTAGGAACGGGGAGCAGAGGCATACGGTGATTAAGTTGCAGTGCGAGAGAGGAGAGACCGTGTCTTGGATATGTACCAACACGCTACATGGTTCCGACGATCACTCTTCATCGTCATCGGCGGCCTCTTCACCACCGCTCTCTTTGGAGGCCTTTGTCTGTTAGGGTCAGAGGTGAATTAAAGCAAGACAGTATACGGGGGCGGGCTCACGTCGGCCAAAGATGCCTTTTCCTCCTCGGCGCGCGCTTTGTCCTTGGCAGCCAAATCAATATAGGGCTAAATGGAATATTAATAAAGCATACGCAAAACAAACCACTGCGATCACCTTTTTTTCATCGTCGTCAAGCTCCTTCCATTTCGCTCCAAGAAGTTTGCCGACCTCGCCTGTGAGTAGAGTTAAGCGGATATCACTACAACGGGAAATCCGCTGACCAAACCCAGCATCAGGGTTCTCAGCCTTGATTCTCTCCCTCCAATCTTGGCTGAAGAACATATAGGCAGAGAGAGCTCGTTTTGGTCCTCCTTTAGACTTTGACTTGGTGCCCTTGGCTGTTTTAGCTTCGGATTTCTCAGCAGCCTTGCGCTGTGGACGAATGTCAGACAACGCACGAAAAGGAGAGCAAAAGTAATGCATAAGACAGGATAAATGATAGCATATAGAGGGCTAAATGTATTTGAGATAAAATGCGGTACGCGAACCTTAGGTTTAGCTTCCTTGGGCATCTAGAGGTAAAAAGATGAATTAGTAAACGAATCAACACGTCGTGAACACGCGAAAGGGTGTGCAAGTGGAGTGGAGTGCTGTTGGACACGGTGCGCGTCGACGCGTCGGTGACCAAACAAACACGGCGTCGACGACGACGAACGAGAGGAAGATAATGAGTTGTCCAGCATCGGAGACATCAATAAAGACGATCCAAGTGTAGATAAAATAGAGAGGAGGCCCTACCTTTGTTGTGTGCTACAGTGAGGTGCAATAGGGTAGTGATTGATTTAGGCGGGTGGGCCGCACAGTACAGCTATAGGCAAGGGTTAGCTGGGTGGTTTGGCGGGTGGGAGCCTCGTATAAGGGGACCCTTCGCATTTTCAAACCGTGGGAATTGAGCACGGACTCGCTGACGTAATCGCCGTTCAACAACCTGTCTCCGCCGAACAACTCCGGCGCGTCGACGCGTTGCGTGCACGCGTTCCACACATCTCTCGGCCGGCGTCCTCGGCCACATCCCGGACTAACCTACCCCAGGGGTCTTAGAACTACCGTTACATAGGCATTGTCCCCATCCGATGTGATTATGTGGAGATATACAATATAAATAGATAAATGCGTGGAGGCAAATCTCTCTCCCTCTTAGTTATTGCAAGGAAACGGTTTGGATTAAGAGCTTACCTTGTAGTCTAGGGGTGTACTAAGCATCAGATTCGAAATTCACATCAGGTAGGCACAACTGTCCCAAACCCAAGTCGGGAAGTCGTGCCATTTTAACGAGCAAACTGAGCCCTTGGTCACCAGCGCCTGACCCAGCGCTATTAAGAAGTTCCCAGGTATGATCATCTATTTCTTCTGCCACACGACCCCAGGTAGTCTTGATAGCACCGGGATGGTTGAAAGATGCCATGATGAAGCAGAGCGGTGAGCCTATGATCCGAATTATCAACGCGTGGCTCGATGACTGCCAGAACACCTACAAAGACCAGATATTTCCTGCTCACGAGCAAGATAAGGTGATCGTGCCTCAGGGAAGAGCTTGGGTGTGTCTTGGATTAGGTCAGGGAGGACGTCACCCAAGGTGTATAAACGTCGGCAAGAAGGACAGACGCGACCCGTGGCGCGACTCTTGTTGTACCACAGAATCTGTAAATGCGTTGATAGATGTAAGCCGACTGAAGCAGATAGACGTACCAAGGCAGGTTCTTCCGGTAGGACGGTACGTAGCATCTGTAGTATCTCCTGTTGTGCAAACTCTGCACATAACGCATCATCCAAGGCGGGTGGCTGAGCGAAGAAGGAGGAAAGAAATGCACGCGCATCACGGACGCGAGGCCCGTTACCAGGATCATATATGTTAGGGGCAGCAATGAAGACACCGTCATCAGATGGGGTAGGGGAATCGTATGGATGATCATAAACATTCAGATCGTCATCAAGAGGTGATTCAAAGTGAGCCGGGGGTTTGTTATCATAAAACGGTT
This sequence comes from Xerocomus amazonicus, assembly GCA_038089295.1. Taxonomy (NCBI): domain Eukaryota; kingdom Fungi; phylum Basidiomycota; class Agaricomycetes; order Boletales; family Boletaceae; genus Xerocomus; species Xerocomus amazonicus. The sequence continues at coordinate 94,980 of JBBPKO010000019.1, forward strand.
TCTTGTCTCGTTTGCCGTGTTGCTTCTTCTTTCTTTTGTTGTTACATGGCCCAGGCATGATGTCGTCGGGAATCGGGAAGGATGAACAGTCATGCGTGACAGACGCGTGTGTGACATCAAGTTTGTGTGTGTATGTTTGCGCAAAGTGGGTCTTCTTGTGAATTGACTCGGAAATGCAAACAAAAACCGCAAGCAGCTGATCAATCTATCTAGACAAGATTGCAGGTCTCTTGCGATACACCACTACCGTTCGCCTTCTCTGGCGCTGTAAAATATCTGTACATTCTCAGTTCCGTCAAGTATCGCACAGCATGTCTAATACCATAGAACTTGCTCAGGCAAGGTTTGCTCTCTTTTACCGGTTGTCGTACTCAATGGCTCTCAGACAGGAAAGCGAGATTATCTGAGGTCTTTGGAAAAGAAATACCAGGCCCAATGGCAGGAAAACCGTTTCTTTGATGTCACTGCCCCATCACAGGACGAACTCTATGGTCTTTCACCGGAACAAGTCAGAGAGAAATACCCAAAATGGTTCGGAAACTTTCCGTATCCTTACATGAACGGATCTTTGCACCTTGGCCATGCTTTTACTATATCAAAAGTCGAATTTGCTGCTGGTTATCAACGCATGCTCGGAAAGCGCGTTTTGTTCCCGCATGCTATGCATGCAACTGGGATGCCAATCAAGGTGCGCTTATGCCTCGGCTACGTCCTCCCGATAAATCGACTTAGCTCTTGCCCAGGCTGCATCAGACAAAATCATCCGTGAGATGGAACTCTTCGGTGAAAACTTTGAGCGGTATGATCCTGATGTCGAAGATGACGCTCCCAAGGTGACTGCGAATGGTCCCGCTCCTTCCACCTCACAGGTCGGAAAAGCGACGAAAGGAAAACTAGCTGCAAAATCCACAGGACTAACCTATCAATTTCAAATCATGCAGTCCATTGGGGTACCCCGTGATCAGATCAAAAAGTTTGCTGATCCCTATCACTGGCTGTCCTATTTTCCACCAATCTGCAAGGTATATCGTCTATAGAAGACACTTTCTATGATGACTCACTTTGCCCTAGGATGACAACAACGCTATGGGTAACCGGATAGATTGGCGTCGCTCTTTTCTGACGACTGATCTCAACCCCTACTATGATTCTTTCGTCCGGTGGCAGATGAATAAGTTACACGGACTTGGTAAAATTAAATTCGGCGAACGCTATACCGTTTATAGTCCAAAAGATGGACAGCCATGCATGGACCACGATCGATCTGATGGGGAAGGTGTTGGCCCACAGGAGTACGTAGCCGTAAAAATGCAAGTGGTCGAGTGGAGTCCTGCAGCAAAAGCTCTTGTTGAAGGTAAAGTCGGTGGGAGAACAGTATATCTGGTCCCTGCCACCCTGCGCCCGGAGACAATGTGCGATTTATCACACTTGCTTCCCACTTTCTGTTAACGCGGTTCGTTTACAGGTATGGACAAACGAATTGTTTTGTCGGACCATCCTTGAAATACGGGATTTTCGCCATTAATGATACCGATGCCTTCCTTGTTTCATACCGCTCAGCGCGCAACATGGCCTATCAAGGTCTCTCTCCCTCACGAGGGGAAGTTGTGCAGCTCTTGGAGATCGATGGCGCAAGTATTGTTGGAACAAGGGTCAAGGCCCCCTTGGGGATAATTCCTGAAGTATACGTACTACCGATGGAGAGCGTTAAGGCAACCAAGGTACGACGCCAATTTATTTGTTCCACTGACATAATGATGCTTAGAGTATGTGTGTGTGACAGGGAACCGGTGTCGTCACATCTGTGCCATCCGACTCACCAGATGATTACATGACGACGGAGGAACTACGCAAAAAGGCTGAATACTACAAGGTCAATCCAAAGTGGTTGGATTTTTTGCCTGTACCTGTTCTCAAGACTGCCAAATATGGGGACCTCACTGCTGTCGAAGTTTGCAAGGAGCTAAAGATTCAATCGCCTAAAGATGCTAAGGTACTCGCGGATGCAAAAGAGATCGCATACAAGGAGGGTTTCTATGGTGGTACCATGGTCATCGGCGACTTCAAGGGGGAGTCGGTGCAAGACGCCAAGCCAAAGGTTCGCGCACAGCTCATAGAAAGAGGCTTGGCCGTTGCCTATGCTGAGCCTGAGAACCTGGTCGTATCGCGCAGTGCAGACGAATGTGTCGTTGCCTTGATGGATCAGTGGTACATTGACTTTGGCGAGTCGGCTTGGAGAGCGCGGACAGAAAGGTATGTCATCCCTACTAGCATTATTGCCTTGTTTCACATGACCACTTCTTTTCTCAGTTTCTTGGCGAAAATGAACACCTGGACAGTGGAGACACGCAATTTATTCGAGTCGACATTAGCTTGGTTGAATAAGTGGGCGTGTGCGCGCACGTATGGCTTGGGATCTAAGATGCCTTGGGATCCTCAGTTTATGGTCGAAAGTTTGAGTGATTCGACGATTTATATGGCCTATTACACTATCGCTCATCTGCTCCAAGGTAAGTGTGACAGCAGCATTCTATTCACTCGATTCGCTTTTACGTACCTCACCAAAACAGGTGGTGACATCACGGGAAATATCGTTGGCCCTCTAGGTGTGAGGGCTGAACAAATGACTGACGAAGCCTGGGAATATATTTTCTGCGATGGCCCTTGGCCTAATCCCGAGCCCTTCTCAAAAGAGAAAGCCAACGTAATGAAGCACGAATTCAACTACTTCTATCCCTTCGACTTGCGTTCATCTGGCAAGGACTTGGTGCAAAATCACCTGACATTTTCGTTGTACAACCATGTCGCCATCTTCACAGAGGACAAATGGCCCCTGAGCATCCGCACGAATGGTCACTTGATGATCAATGGACAAAAAATGTCTAAAAGCAAGGGGAATTCCTTGACTCTACGGGAGGGCATCGAGAAGTTCGGTGCAGATGCCATGCGCTTGACCTTGGCTGATGCTGGCGATGGTGTTGAGGATGCCAATTTTGATGAAAAGACAGCCAATGCAAATATCTTACGTTTGCATACGTTGTTAGGGTGGTGTGAGGTACGTGTTCAGCTTTTTTCGTAATATTTCACTCACGAAAACGCCCAGGACACGTTGAAGACCGAATCCAAGTTGCGGATAGGGCCAAAGAACTACCACGATCGCGTGTTTGAGGAAGAAATCATTGATCACATCAATATCACCAAGTGCCACTACGACGCGTATGTTTCGATGTACTTAATCTTTTCTGGGACCTCACCTATCCTATCACTCCAGTACTTCCTTTAAAGACACTTTGAAATATGGCTTCTATGAATTCCAAAATATTCGTGATTGGTACCGTGAAGCCACTGCCGATGTTGGGATGCACGTCGACCTAGTCAGGTACTGGATACGTGCCTCCACTCTTCTCATGGCTCCCGTTGCTCCACACTCTGCAGAGCACATCTGGCTGGTGTTCTTGCAAGAACCCCAGTCGATCCAGCTCGCGCATTGGCCCGACCCAGGTCGCGTAGCTGACAGGGCTCTTATCGAGGCTGGCATGTATATGCGCGGTACGCTCAAGATGATTCGCGACGCCGAGACAACGTTGCTCAAGAAACTGCAAAAGGGCAAAAAGGGCAAGCCAGACGGCCCGTCGTTCGATCCCAAGTTGCCCAAAAGCGTTCGGATTTATGTGGCGACGCGGTTCCCAGAGTGGCAGGAGACATGTGTGCAAGCGGTTAGGCAGGCATATTCTGAGGCTGAGGACAAGGTGGACGACGCGCGCGTCCGAGCAACCCTGACAGAGAAAGACTTGATCAAGGACAAACGCGCGATGCCGTTCGTGCAGGCCTTCAAGGTATGTAACGGGGCTTTTGAACGAAATAGCAAGTCGGACTGAGTCCCTTTGGCAGAGACGCATGCAGGACTTTGGAGCCAAGGCTGCTTTCAACCGAAGTCTGTCGTTCTCTGAATCACAAGTGCTCACTGAATTCTTGCCATATCTGAAACGGTCATTGAATTTGGTTGACGCGGAAGTATTCTTGGTTGATGAGGCATTGCAAAGAAATGAACCAGGCTTCACGCCAACGATCATAGAAACTTCGGAACCCGGCAGTCCCGCTTTCGAGTACCGCAATGTATAGTAGAGCTTCAGTATCTGTTCGTAATCTGGCAACCGAGCAGCATTCTATATCATGGAATAAGGGATTGACACCGATTTCTGTCCACACACGAGATTATAACATATTCTGGCTGATACAATGTTGTGGGGCTAATTCTCTACATCAGGGAGTTCAAAGCCTGCGGCATGTAGTAACGTAGCAAACTGGCAACGAGATATTAACACTGTCATCGCACGTCATCCAAGTGAACAATCACCTGGACTCTAGAGATATACTGGACCTGTTGGAGATCATATCCCGGTCTCCCGCTCACGTCACCTAGTGCGTCGTTATTAACATACAGTTACGAAGACCCCACATGAGTACACACCACTGCTGTGATACATGGGATCAGCGACTGACAAAGGGAACAAAAGAAACTCGTTATTCTCAACGTCAGGGCTCATGGGTCAACTAGCTTACTCGGTCCAGCACGCTCAAAGACATGCATAGCAGCATATCCCTGCTCATGGAAAGACTAGAGAGCGACTAGTTATCGCCTGCATTCCCCGTGAATACCGGACGACACATACCTGGTGATCACTGCAACAAGCGGCTGTATACCCAACAGTCAATTCGGGACTGTATATCTCGGCCATCTTTGTAATTAGCTTTGCAACATCGTGCGATCCAACGCTGGACGTTGAAACGCCCACGTGTTAGTGGAAAGTGGATAGGTAAACTAAAGGTGACGCACTGTTCTGGCAAGCCAAGCTGAGGAGGTTCGCCAGGTACGTGGTACGCAAGCATGTCCGCTTGTATCATCAAGGTCACATTTGCGTTCTGCTCGCGCAACTCTCCTGCAATGAACATGATATCAATAATCAACGAGGGTATCCAGAACGAGCACGCACGCGCGTAGGCTTTCGAGCCGACCAAACCCTGCTCCTCACCCGCAAATGCAACGAGTTCGACGTTAGTGTGGAACCTGAGGCCGAGTTCCTTGATTCGGTGGGCAATTGCGAGCAAGGAAATGGTCCCAGAACCATCGTCGTTAGCACCTGGTGCCTATCAATATTGCCATGTCACTAGATAACGAAGGGTATGGGGTATATATCACTCACGCGTGATGAGCCAAATGATCCACGTGAGTCATAATGAGCAGATATTAGCACGATCGACTGCTTGTCTATCGTACCAGCGTATTTGCTTTACGCACATGAGAAAACCCAATTAATAAATCGGTGTCAGAAGAGAAGCGCGACTTTGAAGAACACTATACCAGACGACATTGGGTGCAAAGTACTCGGAAAACGGCTTGAGCTCACAGGTCAGACCGGCTTGCTCAAACTGAGCCACGAGCCACTCTGCGGCGACGTGCGCGCCATCGGTAAAGGAGTGACGGGATTCGATCCCGGACGTGCCGTTTTCGTTGGCAAGGTAGCGAACGTCGTCGCGCATTTTGTCGATGGAGAGACCATTGACAATGGTAGCAATGACAGGATCAAAGTGCGAGGATGCGAGAAGTCTGCGGATGTAGTCGAGGGCTTCCTCTGGGACTGGGAGGATTGGGATGGGGTTGTGTGGGATTAGCGAAGCTTTCCAGTAACGAGGGAGAAGACTCAAGAGAGTGTGTGCGGCGACATCGTCCGGGACAGCGACAAGGGCGGATGCGATGGCGGGGTTGTGGTAGAGCAAGGAGACGAGGACGGGTGAAGATTCGTATTCGGGTGCAGCGAACACGGTCTGGTAGTCGCTTCCACTTCGGATGGTGTCGTCGGTGCGAAGCCATTGAAAGAAGTCCTGCACTTGAGCATCGTACGCGGTTGTTCTGAGGGAAGGGTCGATCGCAGACTCATGGAGCCAGACGAGCTGCTCGTCAACCGCTGGTAAGGGGACGATGATGGCGGGAGGGCTGCCAATGAGCTGATTCACACAAATGGACTCGGTGGACTTGAAGACGGCCTGGTCGCCATGAATACCATAAAAACTGGGCAAAAGACAAGATGGCAAGGACTGCAAGACGAGTTCGGGGTAGGGAACGGCGAAGAAAACAGCAGTCATGGTCACCGCATATCACTAGTACTACACTTTAAGTCATGGCTAACTTACTTCTTGCCCGTCAAATCAGCCGACTCTATCCACTTCTTCGGGACCCCCCTCGAGACCAGAAAATCTGACACAGTTCTGAGGTGCTTCCCTTGCACAAGGACTTCTAGTCCAGACGATCTCCCGGGTGTAGGGCATACTGCCAACGCACCTCAATGGCAGGCAAGACTAGAGGAGCGCCGGACACGCACCAGAAGTTGCACAAGCACACAATCGCCTGAGCTCGTCTGCCATTTCTTCTCCCCCGAGGGAAAACGGTTCAAAACCCGTCACCAGTGTACTCGCCTTTCTGCCCTGTCGAACCTTCACTACGACCGAGATCGGTTTCAGTTGTCCCTTCCTATCAATTGTCCATCTGCCAAGGTCGTGTGCACCACAAAGGACGCAACCCACCTAAGCACCACGTCTTTTCCGTCTGCTTGTATTTCATACCAGCTTTGCATTTTCTCCGATAACCTCCGTACAATCTCCTCGCGCTTTAAGAACTCGACACTCTCAGGCGGCTCTCCTTTGGCACATACCGTCGAGAGTAGCATTTCATCTGACCCAACATTTACATACGACCGATCTCGTGCATTCGTGAGTTGCCGCGTGTCGACGTACTTGTTCACCGTCAACTTCAACTCTGGGTAATCGTACAGTGCCGAGGGGCTGTACCACAAGATGACACAACGAACGATGTCAATATCTTTGGAAACAAACTTGGGAACCACATACTCGAACCCTCCCTCGGAGAAAAACAGGGCAGATCCACTAGCTGCATGCGGTTTCCATAGCTCTTTCACCTCCATTTCCCGTACTTTGCGCTTTTCCTCATCTTCTCTTTTCTCTTTCCTCTCTTCTTTGATTTGGGCGTCTCGGAGCGATGTATACGATTGGTGCGCAACCACATCGGGATGGGTCGCCGACACATTCATTACAAGTGGTTCCGGCTTCATGTCTTTTATCGTCAGTACCCGCTGCTTATCTAGAACCTTGAAAAACGCGTAGAGTGACTTGTGGGTAGAGTGCTTGATGTCAATCTGTGGATACGGAGATGGTGCTCCACTACACGATGGTTGCCACTGACGAATGGATGCTGGCCGGAACGGCAGAATGTATGACGAATAGAAAGTGCTTGCCGGAATGGGAAAGGATGCAGGTGTGAAGGACTTGAGCGTAGTCGTAATGGCCTGTAGGACGGCACTGCGCAAGATGTCGGAGACCTCTGCTAAACTGTCAATCGGGACATGATTCCGGGCGAATAAATCTCACCTTCCTTGGAAAGTGCCGGCCCGCTCGGGGTGGAGCGAAATTTTTCCGAGTCAGATGCGAGTGATGCAGCACCGTTCGCCCCGCTCGGGTCGTTGGCTACACCGTCGAGCACGGACTCTTGGCTCTCATCAATGCCAGTCTGTTCCGATTTCAGCACGTCGTTGTCCTTGTTTACATCCCCCTTGAGCTCGATTTCGCTGGGGGGATCACCCTTGTTGCCCATATCGAATAGGTGATCTTTCCAGGTGTGGAGTAGGTTGACAGCTTTTCCCTTTGCGCCTGCCCTTAACGTGTCCAAGTCCACTGCCAGCCGTCCGACTGCGAGTGGAGGCTCACACATTGGAGTAGATCCAGCTGTCTGTTGTACGACAGCAACGAGCTGAGGTGGTGATACCGTCGAGCTGGATATCTGCGCGACTACGCAGATGGGCCAGTCACGGGAAGTCAACCAGATGGAAGGAACCTATACTCACCGCCTGGAATCATGAGATCAGCACCCCCTATGAGGATGGGCACGACAGATGGTGGTGTAGAGATCCACGGAAGGAGGTCATACTTCTTCCATAAAGTGTAGACTAGAGTATGTGAACATTAGGCAAGAGTCAGTGATGTTGGAAGGAGGTGATACCTGTGGGTATAAGATCATCTGCATCTTTTCCGATGGTGAACCAGAGTGGATCGCCTTCGGGGGAGATGTAGACCACCTAAAACCATGGTTGGTCGGTGAACCTGGAACGATCAAATGCTCACTGCTGGGTCATCAGTGTAAGTCGCAACCTTTTGGGACATAATTCCATCTGGTACAAGCAGATCACCGAGTTCAGGGGAATCCAACTTATATGCCTGTATGACACGTTGCCTTAGCTTGCGACGGTCTGAGCTGCGAAGGGGTGCTAGTGATTGTGAATCTGTATTCGCTGCTCTACGTTTGAACGGGCATACCTGAAGTTTTGATGTTGGACAATGGTTTCTTAAACATGTCGCAATCGGCGTGCTGCAAGTACACAAGCAACCACCAGACATGCCTCGCGCAACTTCACAACGTTTCTCGAGGACACATCCATCCTCAATAAAATCGGCAGCAAGTTCTTCAAAAAACCACGACAACAGCGAGAGATGTCCATCTGGCGTTCGAAATCCAATCTTCAACACCGAGCGATTCGGCCAGCATATCCTTAAAAATCCCCAGATCGCACAAACGTACGCACCCATCCGTGTCAAAGCCATAGGTTGATCGTACACACTTTTTTTTTCGTTCTTAGAATCGTAGACAAGGCATGCAACCGACACCTGTCACAGTGCTTGGAGCTGATACATCTCTAGGCCAATCTCCGCCCCACGGACAAAGTCCTGGAAGTTGGTCCTGGTACCGGAAATCTGACAGTCCGCATTCTTGAAAAAGCGAAACATGTGACTGCCGTAGAGATGGACCCTCGAATGGCGGCAGAAGTCACGAAGCGCGTCCAGGGAAAGTGTGTAGCAATATCCTCCCCTTCAACGTAGCGGCCCCACTCACTCGTGATTCTAGACCTGAACAACGAAAACTTGATATCATTATTGGGGACTTTGTCAAAGCCGATCTGCCTTATTTTGACGTGTGTATCTCCAACACACCATATCAAATCTCATCGCCGCTCGTCTTTCGTCTGCTCTCTCATCGACCCTTGTGCCGTGTCGCTATCCTCATGTTCCAGCGCGAGTTTGCGCTCCGGTTAGTCGCTCAACCTGGCACAGAGTTATGGTCGAGACTGTCTGCAAACGTCCAACTCTACTCCAAGGTGGACTTGCTCATGCACGTCGGGAAGAACAACTTCCGACCACCACCCATGGTCGAGTCGTCTGTGGTGCGCATGGCACCACTTGATCCACCACCCCCTGTCAAGTTTGAAGAATTTGACGGGCTTGGTCGAATAGTGTTCTCGCGGAGAAACAAGACAGTTCACGCGACGTTCATGGCAAAGGGTGTGATAGATATGCTTGAAAAGAACTGGCGGACGTGGTGCTCATTGCAGAACAAGGTAATTGATGTGGGCATGCTGTATTCAATACTCTCAACTTGCTGGTGTTATAGATGGTTGACGACAGTGTGGGCATGAAGACGAAAGTAGAACAAGTGTTGGATTCGATGGGATACTCAGAGCAAAGGGCTGCAAAAATGACGGTAGATGATCTGTTAAAGTATGTGTATTTTGACCAGTCCGAGAGACTTCTGACGTTTGGACAGACTGTTGTTGGCTTTCCATGGGGAAGGTATTCATTTTGCTTAAGGTTGTTGTACTCATCACATGATCCATGTATTAAAACACGTGACTTATGTATACCACGTGATTTTGATAGACGCGAATAATTTGTTGCACACGCTCGTTTCATCTTGAATGGGCGTCGCTGGCTTGTGGGAGGTAAAAAAACTTGGTCGCAACTGTGCTCACTGACAGACGTACTTTGGTTAGGTTCTACGTCCAGCCGGACAAGTTCGCTCGCTCACAGAGCTCGCTATTCATGATGGCTTTAACGCCAATCCGTCCAATCAGCGTGGCTTTCGCATTGGTATCGATGCCTCCATCTGGTTCTTTCATGCTGCGTATGGGAGAGAGGGAGAAAACCCAGAACTTCGCACGCTATTCTTTCGTTGTTGCCGCCTGCTCCAGTCACCTTTACTTCCACTCTTCGTCTTCGATGGTCCAAACAGACCCGCCGTCAAACGCGGAAAGCGCGTTGGTGGAAATACACACTGGCTTACTCAGGGCATGAAAAACATCATCGACGCGTTTGGCTTCGAGTGGTGGGTCGCTCCAGGTGAAGCGGAAGCAGAACTCGCCTATCTCAACAGAGTTGGTATCATCGATGCCGTTCTCAGTGATGATGTCGATAATTTTCTCTTCGGTGCTACCATGGTCATCCGAAAGTACATCTCCTGTGCTTCTACTTATCAAGTTATCTGATCTTCCCAGTCCAAGCAACACCCTTTCAGGAAACCGTGCGCACCCTGTCAAAAATGCCCAAGGAAAGGACGACGGAAATCACGTTGTCACTTACACCGCGAATGCTATCCTCTCTGATCCTTCTATTGCTCTCTCTCGTCCAGGTGCTATCCTTATCGGTCTTCTCTCAGGTGGTGACTACATCCCTGCCGGTCTCCCTGGCTGTGGCCAAAAGTTTGCTACTGGCCTTGCCCGTGCTGGTTTCGGTGATTCCCTTTTCAATGCCGTCAAAGAATTTAGAGGTGCCAGGCTTGATGCGTTTCTCGACCAATGGAGAAAAGACATCAGAAACGAACTCAAAACGAACAAAAGTGGTCTTCTGCCCTCAAAAAGGCCGTCTCTCGCTGCCTCACTCCCAGACGACTTTCCCTCAGTCCCCGTCCTCATGTCGTATGCAGACCCCGTTACTAGTGAAAATACGCGTCAAAAAGGCAAGCGCAGCACCCCATCTGGTACCTGGAGAAACGACCCAGACCCAATGAGACTTGCCTCCCTCTGCGAGCTCTACTTTGAGTGGGGAGTCAAAGACGTCATCGTGCAAAGGTTCAGAACTGTCTTGTGGCCTGGTATTGTCTGTAGAGCGGTCCGCAGGGCTGTCGTGGATGGGGATGTATGTCGACGTGCCACAACAGATCATGGACATCGTTCCGATAGCGGGGGAGATACCACTGGTCGTTCATCGCCCACAAAAGAAATTGCGTCTACCCTTTCCGCCTTTGCACTTTCATCTCCCTCAAAAAAGTCTTCGCTTACCAGTAAATCTCCGTCAGACCTAACACTGTCTGAATCTTTCGCTCTATCTTCGCTTGTCCCACTCACTTCCTCCGTACTACTTAGCTCCTCTCCTTCTACTTCCCCGTCATCCGCTCCCGGTCCACCTCCACTCCTCCTCGAAGTCCTTTCTCAGCGCAACCATGCTTCCACTGATTGCATACTCGAGTACCGGGTCCTCGTCGATCCTACCACGCTCGTCGAGCGCGCAAAGATTGGTGTAAAGGGTTTACGACCTCCCCTTATTGGCGGATTGTTTGGCACCGATGAAGACGAGGACGATGGCACACTCAACCAAGTTGTGGATGAAAGCGGAAGCGAGGACGATATCGAACGTCTAGAGACCGCTGCTGGCGCCGCATCCAAGTCAGGCAAGAAGAAGCGCAAAGCGCGTGGACATGTACCGACGACCCCACTTCGTCTATGGTTGCCGGCATGTATGATACGTGTTGCTGCGCCTGCGTTGGTGCAGGCATATGAAGAAAAACTCAGAGTGCGTCAGGAGAAGAAGGCGAAACGGGGGACGAAGGGGGGACGGGGCGGGCGTGCTGTCATGGGGATCAGGTCGACCTCAAGAGGGACTCGCATGAATGACGTTGCGAATGATGATGACAATGTTTCTGCGCCCAAGCCTCCCGTAGCTAAGGCAACGGGAATATCAAAAACAAGGTCCAGAGTCGATGGAGGGAGAAGGAAACCAAAACAGGTATCCGAGACACAAGACGATGCGTACGAGTATATTGACTTGAGCGCTGGAGAGAGTCTGTATTCTTCCGACGGGGATGTCGAGGATACGAAGGGCAGAGCAAAGGTAAAGGCGACAGGGACTGACGCTATAAAGCCAGCTATGAGGGCGAGTGCAAATATCGGTTCGAGGAGCAAGAAGATGGCAGTCACAAAGTCAATGGTAGATTCCCTCGGTACCACGAAACTACCTACGACGCGGACGACCAAATTAAAGCCTTCCACTTTGCAACCTAACCGGAAAGTATGTGAAATAGGAGAGGAATCTATGGACGTCGATATACTACTTTCTCTACCAAAATCATCACGTCCGCTTGACATTCTCCGTGCTCAGAAGGGGTCTGATAGCGTCTCTGTCAACCCGACCCTCACGTCCAAATTGAAACCCACTGTCGTTCCACGGTACGAGGAATCCAGGGCACAGACTCGATCATTAGGATCCCAAACCAGTGGATCAAGTACTCGGCCTGCTCCTCGGCAGAAGTCCTTATATATAGATGTCTCGGATGAAGACACAGTCGTCGAGGTTAGTGATGTTCGCCTTCCATCGCCTAGTACGATAGGGGCTATTACTGCACGGGACGGACAAAATGTTGGAGTCAGTTCTGGCAACTTTTCTGAGTGATTTTGACCAGAGTTAATGAATGGACAGATCACAAATCTTGACCCTGGCAACATTGCGTTGACCCCTCATACTACCCAGAGCACGGGCGTAATTGACCTTGTAGCCAGAGGAAGATCAAGGGGTGTCTCAGCATCAACAGTTTCCCGTCCTTCCGATCATACCTCTTCTGTCACGGAGACAGATACCAGTTCGTTTCCCGGAACGAACATTGATACAGTCGACACTACGTCAGCTCTACAGTCATCACCAAAATTAAGGCATGTTCTGCTTCCCCGATCATCTTCAGAAAGTGAAGAGGGTGACGAGGATGGGCGAGATGAGTTGCCCAGGTTTCATCGTGGTTCTGCCAGGTCGAGGGTGAAAAAAACGGCGAAAGCCAAAATTTGTCGACCCGCACCTCGGCCATTCCCAATGCAGCTCGTGCCAGAGCTGCCCATATCTTCATGTGTTTCGAAGTTCCAACAGAGTGGCGGTATGGTCGAATCCGATGTATTCATTACCCCGCCTGGTCCATCACCACCACGTTCTCCTACATTAAGCCCTTCTCCTATCAAGGTTCTCCCTATCCATGAATTAGCAGGACTTGATACGCCTGCGAAACCAAAGCAGTCAAGTGGGTCCTCGATCAGCCCCGACTGGTCTGCATCCCAGATCCCCGCTGGACCAGGCCGAAAAGTTGAGTCATGGCGTCGGGTGTCGCTGGAGAGGGATGCACACTCATCTGGGGAAGAAAACAATGGAGCTCTCAAATCACCACGCAAATCCGCGGCACACTCGTCACCGCGACACATCGCCGGTCCGCGTGAACGCGCGCCATCTCCGACACCGCACGGATCCTCTCGTGCGACCTGTATAGGTGAAATTGGGCCACCAAAGTTTGATAGACGACTAGACAATTCTCGGTCTAAAGATACCACTAATGGTGTTTGGTCGAAACCTCGGCTTAGCGACACTTCCGCAATTTACATCTCAAGTGGCTCTGAAGGCGAAGGTGGTGCAAGGCTCGAAGTTGATATCAATCGAGGCAACGAAGAGACAGAGGCAGACGAAAGGCCGAACGAATGGGCGGAGCAGGACGTAGATGGGTGGGCGGACACGGGTATAATACTATCAGCGCCGCCTTCCCCTGCTTGTGCTCCCGCATCTTGTACGAGGAATCCGGCTCTTTCCATTCCTGTTTCTAAACCGATGCTTGCGTCAAAGTTCAAACCCGCACCTACTTCTAACTCCATGGCGCCCACCCACACACTAACCGCCGCATCACGGACGTCTAGTAAAACAACCTCCCAAGGTACGACGCACGACGAAGTCGCACTTCGCCCTCTACACCGCGCTCCTTTGCTTGCTGCACGCACCAAGCGAAGCAAGTGTAAAGGCGAGGACGTCATCGACCTCACCTCAGACTAAATCAGACCTCTTTCCGTTCGCTCATGGATGGCCACCTACATTTATACTATCTATCCAACAGTGTTAATATACCACTTGCCATTGGGCCGTCCGATTCGTGTTCGTGTTTGTTTTGGCATGGTGTCTTTCTTTAAACAAGCAATGCTGGGTGGGTTCTTGGTGGAGCATGGGGTCTGGTCGGCATGGAGTTTTTTTGCATTTCTGCAAAGTGTTATCCGTTCAAGTTCACGCGACAACGAACGGAATGCAGACTCTGCGGCATCGGGATATATAACTGACCCAACGTTGCATTCGGAATGGGTAAATTTTGCTTCGAGAACAGACGTGTATTATTACAACACGACAGCAGCTGGTAGTTATTGGTAGTTATAGGCGTGTGATGTAGCATGATTACAACATGGGAAACCCTAGAAAAATGAATGTTTGGGTGTGGTTGATATCCTCGAACGTGATAATGCCGATACAAGAAACGAAAATCTCCAAATGAAGAATGATAGTAGAAATGAATGACAGAGAAAAGACAAACGAGATGGGCAACGCGCACCATAAGCCCCTACTTTTCCAGATGACGAGGCGGGCTGAGCCTTGCTCAGTAAACCGTTGTAAAGTTCATCGACTCTTCCCGTCCGACCATCCCCTCCATCCCCTCCCCGCTTCCACCATCTGAAGAATCCTCCATATTCTTCACAAACCTCTTCACCACGTGCAGCCTCTGCCTCCAATTGGTCATAACCTCCACTTCCATCTCATCTCCTTCCGTCTTCTCGAATACGTTGGCAAACCAGTCGCCCAGCAGCGTGAGCTGCCTCACCAGAAGGGGAAGTTTTTCGGCGCTGATGAGTTTGAAACATCCCACTGGTATAAAATCTTTCATCCCTCTCGCCCGCTGGACCGTAACCTTGAAGTACTCATTCTCGGCTTCGTGTGGCGGTGTAATCGTACCCGTGCCCAGACCGGAGGGCGCAAGAAGCGGTGATTGCAACGGAGAAAGTTTGACATCCACTGGCGGCGCCGCAGTGCTCCTGAAATTTGAGAACGCCGTTATGGCTCCCAATGAATGAGGCTCGATTACGATGTTCAAAAACTGAAATTGCGTCGCGAGCGTATCAAACCTGTATGGCCTGCCGCTATCATTCCACACGATCCTGACGTAGTCGTTCCCGATGTGTCTCTTCTTGTTCACACAGTACTCGTCGTCAGCTGCGTTGGGCATCATAGTAGCAGTGTGGAAGAGCACTTGGCCGATGTCGTCCCACCATGCGTAAGCGTACTCCCCGTCTTCGTCAGGGTTCAGACCACCGGCATAGACATCGACTTGCCCACGGAGATTGACGAGTCGCCCAATCCCTTCGAGAAACCGGGTATAGGCAGGCGAGCCATAAGTATTTCTGAGGATCTCAAGCTCGTGAGATTGGCCTGGGGCAACATACATGATTCCGACTTTGTGTGTGTCGATGACGGGAGTACGGTCAAGGTTTCTGAAAAGAGCAGGAAGAGCGGACTCGTCAACGATTCGACGATGTCCAGGGACGTTGGGATAAGAGGAGAGCTGAAGCGGCAGAAACGAAGGGTCCACCATGACCTGTTTTCGACGCTGGGAAGGGGCAGTCTTGCTCCAGACATAGCCTGTAATGGGATCTGGAGCAGGGTGCAAGGGTGCCTCAGTGGAAACCGGGGTAAGGCCATAAATTTCCTGTACGTGAGGATGTCAGAGCCCGTAACACGAACCAAACGGGGCCTCTTACGCTGATACCACTAGCCGGTTGTTCCACCTCTTTCGGGGGGTCAGGCCGCTCTGCTCTGGCAACTTCTCTTTCCATAAGTAGACCAGCAGGCAGGGATACCAGATCCGGCTCGACCTCCCCAGGCCCAACAAGTGGAACATTCTCCAACTTGCAAATGAGTTTGGTGAATCCGGATGGGCGTCTGGAGATAACCTCAATCCATCCTAATCTTGCCAGCGCACGAATGGTGACAATCGCATTACCCATCAGCCAAGATTTTTCGCTGATAACAGGTTCCGACGAAGTGAGATTGGCGGTGGTGGGATTCATAACGATTTCGCTTAGCACCGAGTTTGCGGGTCGAGGGTCGGCACTAGCATATGTGTATCGGGCCAGCCAGTCAAAGCACACCTCCGTCGGTTCATCAATCTCAGATCTCCCTTCATTGGCCAATAGTAGTTGCCTCGTGATGTATGGAATATGTCGGGGCCGATCCGGAAGCCTCACAGACAAAAACCAAACGTAAACCACATAGAAGGAGATCATCCGCACATATTGCGACATTGCCCACGAGATAACAGGCGTTGCCCCGGGACGATTGTGATGTTGAAGATATTGCAAAGCAACACCAAAGACCATTTTAAAGTCGTCTTCGCGTAGGTTGGCGTGCAGTTCGGGGATAGATCCTATAACAGAGAGGAAGCTAAGAATGTGAACGGCCATATCGGGACTGGACATGATTTGCGAGAACTTCTCGAGCAGAGGAGGAAGGCTGCGTTTAACAGAAGACGTTAGCTCGAAAGCCGAGAGCGTGAGCGCATGGAGACAACAAATAATTGTCGATGGATGGCCATTCAGCCCTTCCCTAAGAACGTCAACGAGGGCGTGTCGGAGCGGGAGTTCGAAACAGCGTCGGTAACTAATCAAGACCGACAGGGTATGATACGCAAGTCCTTGAGCATCTCGCGCTTTCAGACCCGTAGGCCACCGCTCGATATGAGTACCCAGATCTCCAACGGTGACGCCAGAACAAATCACTGTCAGTAACCTCGCAATAAGCAGTCGACATTTCGGCCCACAGAAAAGGTGTTTGTTGGATAATTGCACTGGAAGATGACATAACACATAGGACAGAACGTCCCAATTTTTTTCTCTTTCGAGGATTCCTAGAATGCCCGAGAGATAAATGTCGATCGGGACAACGCGAGAGGATTCCTGTGCTGGGTCATATGACACGATACCTTCACTGGGTGTGTCTGCGTCGATCGCGATAAATGATAATGTTTCTGGAATAGACCACAGCATCTCCCTCCACTTTGTACCAGTCAAAGCAGAGTGGGGAAGCGAAACAGGTAGTGAGGCTCTTGAGCGACTCCTGCTTGATGTCGACTGCGAGGGTCTGATACCGCGTCCACGTGAAATCCTTCTACCATCACGTTCCTGCACACCTTTTGAACGACGAGAAGAAAGATCCTCTGGGAGGGTATCGGTGGATTGCACACGCTCATCCTGGTGAATTGTATCAGGTCCACGGCTAATTAATGAGGCGAGGTTAGCACTGAGCCCATCTGAGTCGTAATGCGCTTCAGAAAAATAGACGCGATGGTCCCGGTCGGCTCGAAGACGCATGAGAAATTGCAAAGCCAGAATTCGCGCTCGGGGGCATCTTGCATTTGTTGCCGTCTGTACGATAATTTTGTATATGCAAATAGCAAAGTCGACATTTTCCTGTGTTAATGAGTATGGCGTGAACATGAGTTGGCCAAAGATCGCAGCCAATGAGACCACTGCAAGAGATGCACGGGTGAATGTTTGCTCAGGGGACGGCGATGAGACAAGAGGCGGCGGCGGGTTGTCGGGCTGCTCTTGTGGATGCTGGGATTGTGGGCGTGACCCCGCGAGTGTCGATAGTAAGGACATAACAGATGGCAGTCCTGAATCCCGGACCGAGCTGGTACGGTACTCTGATTGTCTTCGCGAGAGAACCGGGGACGCCGCGTTTGTGGAACCCCCCGATAAAGGTACGAGTGGACTGGGAGATGGCGTTTCCGCTATATTCATTGAAGCAGTGTCGTCATCGTCCTCTGCGCCGCCATCTAGAGTAACCGTCCGCAGGAACTCGACCATCTCCTTCGTTGGCGTGTACGGGGTAGAACCGGGGGAAGAGTCAGCCCAAGGCATACGCCTATTGACGGCACGCAATACGACTTCATCGGCGAGAATCCTGGCCATAACTATGTTGATAGAGGTATCCAAGTTGTCGTTCGCATCTCTCTGACAAAACTTGAACACTAGCTCTGCCAAATCCATTCTGTAACTGTGCATGTCTTTTAAAGAGTCGTAGATTGCTTCAAGCGCCTTCATGACCTCGAGTCGTGTGAGAGGGCGTGTGGGACCAAAGATAATCGCGTTGGACAGGATGCTCTCCCAGTTCCGCAACCAGTCCGGCGAGGCTGGGGACAAATCGTGCTGCTCAAACATGACTGCAGGGAGTTTGGCGGTGTCCGTATCAGTCAAGTGGTCAGCGATAGATAAGAGTGTGGTAGAGAGCGAAGGATTCATATATGCAGAGTGTTCTCGCGCTAGGAGAGACGTCAGCGTTCGCAAGAATGGTGTCGGTGCGTCACTAGGCTGTGATAATGGGACAGTCAACATCGTCTCATCAGGATTTCTACCAATTCCAGAATTAGTGTTGAGACCGCCAGGAAACCAAATGGAACGTACTTCAGAGGACGGACAAACGATGCCAAGTGATGCAGGGTCTCCCCAGCGACGGCAGCTTCCTCTTCATCCATGTCGACTCCATCTTCTCTCTCGTCAAACTCTTGAAAGATATCCTTCAGAGTGCCCGCAGCTTCGTCCAGTATACGATCCCTGTCAGCACGTACAACCTCATCGAACTCTTCGTTGGCTCGCTTTGCCCAAGCCTCGACGGCCTTGCATAGCATACGCCCCAGTTTCAGTAAGTCCAAGCCCGACAAGTCATCCTTTGACCACGCCCGCTCCATCAAATCTTTTTCGAGGTCCATGTGGCTGGGTGCCCCGGATGGTGTATAGTTGAGGGTACTCAATCTTCCAATGTACGCCCTTGCCATTTTACTACAAAGCGCCTGACGAATGTCCAAGCGTAAAGTGCGGTGTGCCCCGAGGGATGTTGAGAGGTTACGAGGGTCCAATATTTGATCAGTAGGAGATAAGTGACGCTTAAGTATCATCATACATGATGCACCATAGGGCCCCGAAAAGAGGGAATGTAGCATCTTTTGTATGCGTTCCTCCAGGCCCACAGGACCTCGTGGATGGCCGCCCGTCACAGATAAGCGAGGCAACGGAGAGGCAAAGAATGCCTGAGCACGGAACAAGAGGGGAAGAATTAAAGTGAGTACTTTGGGGGCCAAGGATTTCAGCTGGGAACGTAGATGATCAAGATAAATTGTGATCATTAATTCTGCAGGGTGTCGCGAAGGTTGGACAGCGGAGGGAGGGATTGAACGAACGGAAAGCGAGGACGAATGTCTCTTATGCCCGTTGGATGCTGCTTTCGTGGCGGTAATCTGTAAATCACTTGACCCGGTTGGCGAAACGACCAGGTAAGGGTCTGAAGTGAGGAAGGCGAGTGGGAGATCCATTGCTTTGAAAACCAAAGATGCGTAAAATTGGAGAATGCTGGCAAGGTCGCCCTCTGAAATGCGAGCAACGACCTCGGGATGTTCGAGGATGGAAGACACGAAGGCAGCGAGAAGTTCAATGCTCCGCTCACGATCAGCCCGTTCTGGGGGGTCAGAGGAGATATACAATTCGAATGCACCATCTATCCAGCCTTTGAGGAGATTAAGCAAAGGTATTTCGATGCCAAAGGCTTCGCTTCCTCCTCTGGTAAGAGCGCGGAGAGCATGCAGACGACAGTTGCCGACCTCTGGAGACCAAGACGTGTGCAAAAGGAGGGCGCAGTGGGCGAGCCTATCGGAAGTGGAGACAACGCCTTCGTATCTCTCCCAATAAGAGGTCATGATCTCATAGCCTGCACACTGTAGCTGTGGGGATGAATCGACGCTGCAAAGGGAACTTAGGAGAGGGATTAGAATAGCAGCTTTTGGAAGTGGAGAACGGGTGGTGATGGCGGCCGCCAAGGCACGAGCATGAGCGGGATTTGGGACAGCAGGCGGAGATAAGGCTTCGACGAGGGCATCGAAGGAATGCGTCTGGGGCTGAGGGTGGGGCTGAGGTGGAGGGTTTGAGACGGTCTCTAGCCTGGGTCTACGCCAGCCGGCAGTGAAAGAGGAGAAAGTGGTGGTGTTTGATCTCTGTCTGTTCCTTGGGCCGACGACATCTGCGTCTGGCTGGGGACGGGCCATGTAACGTCTGTTCCTGCCGACACTGCCATCAAGGGACTGAACGGTGTTGACAATGAGAAGCTCACTAGGAAGTACCACGATGTCAAAAGGGCTTTTTGGTCGTCAAAGTTCGTATAAGAATCGTGTACAGAACGGTGCTGGTACCAACGAAGACACGACAAAGTACTTGTAGTAACTTGACATTGGCGATTTATCTCAACTGAATAGCAAGACCCCGAACACTGCCTAATAGTGTTCTTGTTCATCCCTCAAGTTATAAACATCTCGCGGACGACGTCCTGCCTCGTTGCAGATCTACAGAAGATCGAACATGAATACGGAAGCGGACGTCTGCGAAGACGGTTAGCTTCGTTCAGCCAATCCCAGACAATCAATCGCACCGGACAACGCCCGTCGTGAATTTGGGCTCAACATCAATCTCGATCCCTGCTTTATCCTTGCCTTTGTCGATCCGTAACACGGCCAGAATGCTCACAATCCCCATCCACAGTACAGAATCCGCCACCCACTTGCCCGGACAGTGTCTTCGTCCAAAACCGAAAGCCACCCGCGAGGTGAGCGGGTCATTGTCCATCACACTCCCATCGTCGTTGAGGTGCCGCTTCGGATCGAAT
Source organism: Xerocomus amazonicus (assembly GCA_038089295.1). Classification (NCBI taxonomy): domain Eukaryota; kingdom Fungi; phylum Basidiomycota; class Agaricomycetes; order Boletales; family Boletaceae; genus Xerocomus; species Xerocomus amazonicus. The sequence goes on from JBBPKO010000019.1 coordinate 115,644, forward strand.
ACATACGGATCGGGGTACTCACTCTCTTCGTGATGAATCTCCCTTCCACAAGCAACCTGTCAGAATCGTCGAGCGTGTCATTCTTCACCACTCACCACACATTAGGCAAAATCATGCTACCTGCCACGCGTCAAAACGGGACATCACAAATCAGTCACGCAGCACACCTTTTGGAATGAAATACCCTTCAAAGACATCCTCGCAATAGGTCATATGGGGCAACGCTGCACCGCGTGTTCCATCAGTACTCCCAAATGGGGCCTTGCGCAGCAACGAACCTAGTGGTACGCCACTATGCCATCTCATTGTCTCTCGTAGGACAGCCTCAACGTAAGGTAACGATTCTCGATGAGTGAAATCCGGAAGAGCACCCTCAGCTACAATTGAATCGATCTCGGCTTGGGCTCGACGTTGGGCTTCGGGGTAAAGGATCATCGCCATCAGAAACGCCGACAGCGTTGCTGTGCTCTGCAATCACACTCAGCTGACGTCGAGAATCTGCTTGCGATGCACCACCCACTGAGTCATACCCCCCTATGATGAAAAAAAAAGGCTATGAATCAATCAACGAGGCAATGGAAATCTAGATACCCACCGATGTAGACGGTCGCCGCACATTCCTTGATTGCCTTTTCTTGAAGCGTGCGTTCTTCTGTCCCATCTAGCTTGTACAACAAATCCGAAACCATAGACTTTGCAAACGAACCACCCTTCTGGGCCGTGGCGTCACATGGCAATGTCACGAAGGGACCGAATTATTGTTCGTACCATGCTCTCCCTCACATATTCGAATGGACCATCCAGGGACCTCAGGGATAACTCCTGAGACCTCAGTGCATCCCTCTTGAATATTGCCCCTGGAAACCAAGCGGGTACATTCGCCACTGCACGCTCACGCGGGTTCAATCACCAGTTCCGCACGTTAGCAAGCTCCACCAATAAAGGAAAATACTCACGGAAAGGAAAGGCGGTTAGCATCGCATTTCGCTCAAGGGGCAAATGATTATTTAACAGTTTGGAGAACTCCGCAAGCGATTGCACGAGTGGTGCATCCAGTGAGTCCACCTCATATCCGTAGGTAAATGCCATAGTGATAGAGATGACGTATCTGGACAGGGTCAGCAACACATCCCGCTAGTCATGCCAACTTACAACTGAATATGATTCTCGAAATCCTTTGGTGTGTCAAGAAGGTTCCAGATCAGCTTCATTGCCTTGGCTCGATAGATATTCTGGTATGATTCCACAGCCTCTAATTTTATCGCTTGATGAAACATTCTTCGGTGAGTCCGCCATTTCGGGCCATACGGGAGGAATGGTGTGGCAAAATCGATGCCAAATCTGTTGATGAATGTGATATCCTACTGTGCCAGTGAAGTAGAATGCAAAACATACAATTTGGTGACGCATGAAGCCGGACGTCCAGAGTACATTAATGACCGTTGGTCAAGTAACTGATTGGCAACTCTCTTCGAATTGATGACGACGACGTCCTGACCTAGCAGGCGACAGTATACGATGGGACCTGACAATGATAAGAGTTAAATGCTGGCGAAGGGGCGTCCAAGGGGCTTACTCACCATATTTTTTTCGCCAAATACTGTATGTTAGCCATGGCTGTTCTGGGTCGATATCGAGAACGTTGCCGATAAAAGGGAGGGGCTTTGGACCTGGAGGCAAAGGTAGTCCGTTTCTTGACCGCGAGACACGACGGCAGCGAACCGCGTAGCCAATCCAGATGAGAGTGAGTACTAGGAAGAGAGCAAGAGAGTAAGCCATGTACTCTGGACTCGCCACTCATGGATCCTTTATTTTATACAAAAGTCCGAGAGAGCGCTGCGGGTGAAACGGCATCAAGATCTTTGACCGCCCCTGTTCTGGCCCATTCGCGATTTTAGTCACGTACATTTTGCGATGCGAATGAGAGATTACACGTCCGGAATTCGTGTCAAAGATTCTGAGACGCACCACGTAAGTGATAAGCTTGAAGTTGAAGAAAGACTACGATGATCATCTGAGCCATGCAAAAAGTGAAAAGCACGACCCTCGAAATTCTCTGTGACACCCTTCGCCGCGGTGTCTCTCGCTCACAGGATTCTTTCTGGCTCTTTTGGATTGGAAATTACTCTCAATTCTTCGATTACTTCGGCGCCTCCGAAAAACTGTCTTCTGAAACAAGTATCGTACTTTCTGTCTTTAAACCGAGAATATAGACACTACAACATCCGGGGAACATGGTGAAAGGCGCACAAACAATTGATCACGACAAGAGTTCAATGCAAGAGGGTATGAAGGACTGAGAAAAAAAAAAAACTGGAAGGACTTGAAAAGACGTAAACCATTCCGGGGCTAAGAACACTAAATTGCGATGAAAACCCAAAGAGACACCGAAAGAAAGGTCCGGCCTGCGTGCTTGTCGCTACTTGTGACGGCATTCATCGAGTCACGGTGGTAGAAACAGAGTGTCGCTTTGGATTATGGTTGTTTCGTCCTTTCAATGGCGGTGATGGCGATTGGGTGCCGTGCCCGCCATGACCATGTTGCTGTACAGATCGAATAGACCGAATACCACAATCCCGAGGAGCTACTTCCCCACATTTCACGTGTGCTCTGTAGATGGAAGGCGTGCAGATGAGTTAGAAATAGTTCTCCCGCTTCCGAATGCATGTAGTCTACCTACCGAAGTCCGCAGTCGTCACACTCGAGAACCGGCTTCCAACCAATCCTCTTCGCACAAATATCGCATTTCTGGACCAGAAGGGCACTCGAGAAGAATAACTCAAGCGGATTCCAGCCTCCATCGAGATGGCGGGCAGGCGAAGTCGACACGGAACGTTTCGCACCTGGCCTAATTAATGTAAACCTATGTAGCATGGTGACAGACCGAACGGAAGAATGTCCTTTGGTTGCTCTAGTGGTAGACGGAACGGATGATTGAGCGGTGCCGTAAGTTTGAGCCGAAAGTATCGAATCTGAGGTGGTAGGCGTTGTGCTATCATCCGTGGAGGATGTCGCCCCCGGGGTGATGGGGTCCGACGTGGTATTCGGATCTGGATAGGGTCGAATCGTGAGAACTGAAGATAAGGATGGTGGAACGGTTTCAGTGGCGTTGCCCGCATGTCCGCGAACAACGGTTACGCCATAGTCCGAATACGTGCTCGATGTGGTGTTGAGAAGGGGAGAGGTGCTATTCTTGCTGTTTCCTGGGAGAAGTGCGTCAGTATACGCACTCTGCGCAAGATTGAAGTGCCTGCCATTGGTGGCCCCATCATTACTCCAATCGCTATTGAGATGCACACTGATATCGAGGCCTTCCACGGCGTCTGCGAGTTCTTCGTCACTGTCTTCTTCCCCACTGGATAGAGCTGCCATAGTATCTCCTGCCACAGCTGCCGTCGGTTGTTTAACGTCCTTCCCTATTCCAACGCCAAAACTAGGAATGCGAGGTGCTGTGGGCCGCTTCCCACCTGTCATGAATTTAACACTACCCAAATGAAGGTCCTCCCCTTCTGGGTGAGCCAGAACCTCTGCCTCGACCTCCTGTAGACGCTCAAGGATGTGGCGCGTGGTGGGGCGTCCAGCGGGATCCTCAGCCAGGCAGTTCAAGCAAAGAGAAATGAAAGCAGGTGGGCACCCTGTGTTTGCTAATCTATGTACCTCATCCACATCGATCCCAAACGCGGGCCCCGTGCGTTTGAAATGATTGTCGTCGGCGAGTCGACGAGACGCTATTTCACAGAAGATAATCCCAAGAGAAAAAATATCAGTTTGGAGGTCAAATTCGTGACCTAGTAATATTTCGGGGGACATGTACGAGTCTGTGCCGCAGAACGTGAGTCGCTTGACCTCCTCTTCATTTCTAGCTGCAATGCGGGCAAAACCGAAATCTGTGATCTTGAGACGACCGTTGGCGGTCACAAGCAAATTTTCTCCTTTCAAGTCGCGGTGTATACATTTACGTGCGTGGAGATACGCCAGAGCACGGGCAATATCCGTTGCAAAAGATATACGAAGACGCCAAGGGAAAGGTTTGCTCTTATCAAAGATGTATTGTCTGAGATTTCCTGGACAAGGTGTCAGCATAAGCTTTTCAATAACCGCATAAGCTTGACCGTTCTCAATATATTCAGAAATGATGAATATTCGACCGTCGGACGGCGGTGCACGCGAAAGGCCGAGATACAAGACAACATTTGGGTGGCGGGCCTCCCTGGAAGAGATATAAGTGGCATGCGGGATGAATGAGCAGGATGGGCTACTTCATGAGCCGCCATTCCCGTTCGAAATACTTGGCAACATCATAGTTGCTCGAGGGGAGAACCTCTTTGATCGCAACGTCGATTCCCAGGTAAGATCCTGTGGTATTTGTGAGCACCTGAAAGGGTGTGGCATGGGACAAAGACGGACCCTTGTAGACATTACCAAATGAACCGGAACCCAGTTTCTTCCACTCCCCCTTAATATCCTAGAAATGAAGTATGACAAAGAAGGATGCTGGGGCAGGAATAAGAGCACACCTCGAACGGAATGACATCGAATGCGTCTGCCATTTGGTAGCACTACTACCAGGTGGAACAGCGGGAGGGACAACAGATCTCAAAATCAACCTGGTCTAGCTCAGGCAAGACAACACGTGATCACGTCAGGCTGATCTAATCTAATCTAGTGCTGCTAGCTAGCTTGCAGCAACCATTTTCCGGCCACGGTGTAGTGCAGGCACTGACTAGCGCCATGAAATGGCATCGATTCAGGTCGTGTTAACTCAATAAATGCACTACCCTACAAAATTCAATGGGACGAGCTTGTAGACGATAATGGTGAAGTCAGAAAGCTCTGGTATGGTTGAGCATTCTGTGGGATCCCGGTGTGAGGGAATGCATCACAACTGCTACTGTTCCCTTGAATACATTCAGCGAGCGCGTAACCTGTGTTCTGACCCTCGTAGTAAGCGCCCTGTAAGAAGCCTGAAGCAAAGGGCCCCTCAACGGATATGTCGGGAAGAATAGACATAGGCAACGCACCAAAATACTCGACACTAGTGGCTTCACCAGCGAACCAAAGGCGATTTTTGACCGTCGCCTTCAAATTTTCTGATTGCGCAGGCACGTAGGATGGCCCATAATTCGAGTATGACCCATAAAACAATGGATTTGAGGCCCAGATCGGCATATGAATGGAGATGGGTTCGGGTATCGTGATATTGGGATACATCGTCCGGAGAACGTCCATGACTTCGGACTGCACTTGGTCCATAGTGAGCTGCTCGACATATAGCGACCAATCTCCCTAAAATAAGAAAAATAAGAACGTTCGAGTTGCGATTGGGAATTCACCCACAGTGACTGTGACAAAAATTATCCCGAAGCCAGGGAAAAACCCGACGTGATCCAAGCTTTGCCAGACGGGATATTTTCCCCTCTGTTTCGCTGCGTATAGTCCCATCTAATACGGCGCGTCGGTGAAAACTTTATCAAGGCATAGTGAACCTTACCTCTGTTGGAAACCAGAATGTCTCATTGAATTGAAGGAAAATCTTCGTATACGTAGCCTAGACCGCGTCAAGCTCCCAAATTGAATCCCAAGCACTAACATACCATCTCGATGCTATTAATCGCTTCAATTTTCCAGTCAGGAAAGGGTGGTTCGAAGACGACATCTGTTTGCTGGAGGACACCAACACTGAATGTGCATAGGACATAATCAGCAGCGAGTGTCAGGCCATTAGTGGTGTGCACTGTAACGCCATTATCGTTGTACTTGATAAGATCGACAGTCTGGTTGACGATTAACTGTCGTGGTTGCAGAAATTCCGCTGCTTCAGCCTTGACAATGTACACATAACCCCGTTGGTCGATACACATTTGGTTAGCTTCTGAGAATCCCCCATATTCAGGGACATAAGTGAAGTTATTATTCTGTTACAAGTAAGCACTCCATCAAGAATGTGTATCAACAGCGCCTACCCATGCAGAAGCAAGCCACGAGGTTTGTGACGGTGACTAAGGACAATTTAAACGGTGTCTCAGGTCCCGCGGCATTCAGCGCACCTGTGCAACTGTATCGGACAAAGTTGGCCAACTGGGTCAGCGATTATAAATAGAGAACAGAAGTATAACTTGCATTCCTGACCATTGCGTTAGCCAGTGTTACTTACACAGCAGCTAATACTTACAAAGTCGATTTGATAGTAGTCGCTAGCAACTTCTTGTGGTGTTTTGGAACTGACACCCATTAGGTTATATGCTGATCTCAGACTCAAGTCGACACCACCATCCAGTAGTTGTTGGCCTGATTGGCTAAGATTAGGCAGTACTTGATACGAAGTAAGAGTCCTAGTATACCTGCGATAACGGTAGCCTCGGCAAAGTTATCAACCGCGTTATTGAACACGTCAGTGTAGTTGTTGTAGCCACTATCATCATATGTAGCTGAGGCTCGTGAGTACATTGCAATGCCGTGCAAGAGGAACGATATACGGACTAATGCTTCCATACATGTCGTTGAAGATTGTCGTCAGATTGTGCTTGAGTGCCAATTCCCAGATGGGATTTGCGGTACCGTTGCCCTGCTGCGTTCCTTGAACCCAGTTGGGGCCCATCTCAACAATGACTTGTCTACCCGGTGCGCCGAACGCCTTGGGGATCATGCGGCCACCCAGATCGCTCTTTGCTTCAACGATGATGAAGTCATCAATGCCTTGTTCATGAAGGGTCCGGGCAGCAATAACGCCCGTCATGCCACCCCCAAGGATGAGGACAGTAGTGTGGTTGGATGGAGTGGACGTCGCGCTCGCATTTTGTGCAAATACACTAGTGGTGGACGACAGTCCTAAGAGAGCAACACAGAATAACGCTCTGGAAAGCATATCAGAAGGGAAAGAAGGGCCCCGCATGAAAGCAAACGGACATGGTTTTAAATGATTGGGAGAGACTGAGAAAGGCAGGCTAATATAAGATCTCATGGATCCCACATAGCACCACGCTAACTCGAATCTGCGCAGCGTTCCAATCTTGGAGTGACGGAAAGGCTGAATTGAGAATTGCTAAAGTCTCCTAGAGCCAGTGTTGTCTGTCGGCCTTCTGGTCATGTGGAGAATCAACACCAGAAGTTGTCAAACATGGACCTTGGTCTGGTGACCTGCCAGTCTAATGAGGCAAGTCGTGGAGGTCTACTCACGATCGAAATACAATGATGTTGAGAACTTTGTTGATAGTCAACAACTAGGGTAGTAACCGCCTCGCTTTTAAGGCGGTTTGGGGTGTTGCCTTCAAGCAAGTGGTTTTGGCCACGCCAAAACATACATTGACACCCAATTTGTCGTGGGTTTGGCCGGTTTCCCGAAATCATGAATTCCGCCGGCACAGCGCCGCCACCGCAGTACTGAGCCGCTGGCGCAATGTCGAAGTTGGTACCACGCGGACGGTCACCTGCCAGTGCTCGTCAGGACGAGGCAAGACTAGCAATCGTGTGGGTCCGAAACACTCCTTATGTAGTAATCGAAACGAAACGCGTTTCGATTGTTCGAAAGCGTGATACAACATTTCAATTGTGTAACTTGATCAACGAACGAATCTACAGGCTTGTACTAGTCGACAAGCGATAAGTACAAACATTTATTGACCGGCACCGAAGCTTGTCATCCCAGCAGAGGTCAAAAGGCTCTGATACGCCTGCGCATTCCTCGGGATCCCCGTATGGGAGAATGCGTCACAGCTCCTATTGTATTGAATGCATCCAGCAAGCGCGTGACCAGCGCCGAGACCCTCGTAGTAGGCACCCTGTAAGAGACCTGAAGCAAAGAGCATATCAGTAGATATTCCGAGAGGTCTGCACACATGGCAACGGACCAAAGTGCTCGACACTGGTAGCCTCACCAGCAAACCAAAGGCGGCCAAGCGTCGCCTTCAAGTTTTGTGAATGACCGGGGACATAAGATGGTCCCCAATTTACAAATGAGCCTCGGTAAAGTGCGTTCGAAGCCCAGGTGGATGTGTGAATGGCGACAGGTTCGGGCACAGTGGTGTCAGGGTACATCGTCCGGAGAACATCCATGACTTCGGACCGCACCTGGTCAACAGTGAGCTGCTCGACATAGAGCGACCAATCGCCCTGAAAAAGTAGAACAAGAACAATGAGACCACGATGGAGCTATCGAGAATCTACTCACAGTGACCGTGACAAAAAGTATCCCAGAGCCGGGGAAAAATCCAACGTGATCCAAGCTCTGCCAAACGGGATACTTTCCTCTTTGTTTTGCTGCATACAACCCCATCTGATGCAATGCCTTGTTAGGGATTTCGGCATGGCCTAGTGAATGCTTACCTCTGTTGGAAACCAAAACGTCTCGTTAAATTGCAGGAAAATCTTCGTGTATGTGGCCTACGGCACAGTAAGCACTAGCCTCGTATGCAGATTCCAATCTACCATCTCCATGCTATAGATAGCATCGGTTTTCCAATCAGGAAAGGATGGCTTGAACAGGACATCCTTGTGTTGCAGCACACCAACACTGAATGTACAAAGAACGTGGTCAGCAGTAATCGTCTGTCCGTCCGTGGTGTACACCGCAACGCCGTCCTTGCCATACTCGATGAGATCGACAGTCCGGTTGAGGATCTGCTGCTGCGGTCGCAAAAATTTCGCTGCCTCAGCCTGGGCAATGTACGAGAATCCCCGCTGGTCGATGGACATCTGGTGGACGTTCGAAAATCCTCCGAACGTAGGGACGTATGTAAAATTATGTTTCTATTGAAAGTGAGTAGATAATCAAGGATATTGTGAACCTAGCTCACCCATGCGGAGGCGAGCCATGAGGTTTGAGAGGGCGACTGCGAAGGACTCAAGCAACGATTCAAGTCTACACCATGCGACATACCTGACCATCTACATCCAAAAAAGAAAATAGCCAGTCAGCGCATGTGGACAAGGACAGTAAAACAGCACTTGCATTGCTGAAATTTTAATTAGCGAAACCTTGTGTACAAGATAATTGATTCTTACAAAATCTATCTGATAGTAGTCACTAGCAACTTCTTGTGGTGTTTTGGGGCTGGCACCCAATAGATTGTACGCTGATCTCAGACTCAAGTCAACGTTGACGTCTCGCAGTCGCTGGCCTTATTCATGGTCATCACGCGATGCCCGACGACAAAAAAGATTTGAGTATACCTGCTTGAACGGTTGCCCGGGCGAACGTACTAGTCGCGTTATTCAAGACGTCGGTGTAATTGTTAAGGCCACTGTCATCATAGGTAGCTTCGGAAAACCATCAGCATGTAACTTTTATCCAACAGCGTAAGACAACAATGCGCACTTATGCTTCCAGACAAGTCATTGAGGACGGTAGTCAAGTTGTGCTTGATTGCCAATTCCCAAATGGGATTGATGGGACCATTGGCTTGCTGCGTCCCTTGTATCCAGGTGGGACCGATCTCAATGATGACCTGTCTACCCGGTGCGCCGAACATTTTGCTTATCATGCGACCACCCAACTCGATCTTAGCATCGAGAATGATGAAATCGTCGATGCCCTGCTCGTGGAGCGTTCGGGCAGCAATGATGCCCGTCATGCCACCACCGAGGATAAGGACGGTAGTATGATTGGATGCGGTGGGGGTCACATTCACATTCCGGGCGAGTACGCCCGTGGCAACCAACAGACCTTGTACGAACGCAACACAAAAGGATACTCTGAAAAGAAACATGAGGCAGGGGCCAGGGTGTCTGAAGAGGAAGGTTGCAGCAGAACCCTCAGGAGCAGAACGTTTTTAAACCATGCTGCGCTCGCTACGTACTCCTTAAGCGAATCACGGATGTTTAAAGTTACTTGTTAACCGGGAGAGAAAGACTTACTTACCTTACCCCGATCAAGCGCCTCGGCGGTGATGCTATAAGAGGGATTTTGATTACTAGATGCCTAATCTGGCATTCAGTTTACGCTTGATGAATCGGATGATGCCAAACCATTGGCAACTCGAAGGTCAATATCCTACTAGCTAGTAAAGAAGAAATTGGCAACCATCGAAAAGCCAGGATTCTTTGCATCTGGACGATGTATAACCGGTCAAAATCGAAAGGTCGTGTCGATGAATCATAAAATCGTGGGGTTCGGGTATAACCTCAGCGTCCTCAGTATGTGGGCTCGGCCACACCCTGGGCAGCACTTACGGCACCGAAACGCTTCCAAGCGAGTTCGGGCGGGGGTAAAGCAATCAAGGTTTCACATTCAAACGTGAGGGATGCCGACAGAAAAAAAGACGTCACTCTAACGTTCGGCAATCCACAACACCAAGCTCAATCCGATCTAGGTTCAAAACTCACGAGCGCATACCTTGATGGTTCAGTCTGACCCTTGTTAACACGGCGGATCACAAGAACGACTTACTTGCCGTTCACCCTCCATTTCTCTCCATTGCGATCCAGCTCATCCGCGATATGGTCCGGAATCCCGACTGCTACATCGGCCTTGTTGGTGCGAAGGCTCAATAGGGGGAAAGCGCCTGCCAGCGGACCTGTCAACCAGTCCGCTTAGACCGTACAATTGTGTTACATCGTCCGTTAAACGCCTACCAAGCGCCGCAGAGAAGGCCGTCGAGACCGGCCATTTAACATCTCCCGTGAGTCTAGTAAATACGTTCGTTCGATTCAGTATTACCTGGCGACCAAAAGAATTGGCCCTTACTTGCGATAGCTGTCCCATCGCCATGTATCAGTTAGTCTCGTATAAATGCGTGATGACTTGTACTATCATTACACGCACTTGAGATCACCCTGTAGCGATGTATGAATGCTGTGCGCGATTTACGGGGGACGTACGTACTTTGAAAACGACGAGGTCACTGCGATGTAACCACTGCCAAAGTTGATTTGCTCTTTCCTTCATGTTCCAGTAGGGCCACGGTTCAGTCCAGAATTTGACGAGGGTTTTCCCGTCGACTTTCTGACCATTCACTTCTTTAAGATCTGTGCTCAAAGTAAAGATGCCCCGTTCAAGATACAGTCGCCACCGTGTCACCATCTGTTCAAGATGTGCTGCAGATTTGGTGTCCGTTGACGGCTCCAGAAAGAACGTCGTGGACAAGAGCGACGAAATAGTGCTTTCAAAATCAGTGGGAGTAACATCGGAAACGAACCAGGGAAAGAGCTTGGGACTGAAAACGAAAGTGAACATTTTCGACAGCGCCACGGTGACCACCTACTGAAAAACCACCTTGGAGAAATAAGGGGTATACGTCACCAGAAAATCCGCAAAGACGAAATCAGTGAACAACTGTCAGGTCGTGTCATCCCACACATGCGCGAGAGGAAGAATCTATACCTCAAAACCCGCTGGTCCCAATGAGCGAACCAAGCTGTATTTTGGTTCGGATTCTACTTACCATTGTCCAGAACAAAATCGCAACGCTTCCCTGGTCCACTCAGACTCTTGATATACTGCCAAACGGCGTCTTGATCATCTTTAAGGATGAAGGCCTGCCTTTCTTGTTGTGCCTCTCTTCCTACCGTCTGCAGATTCTCGATGTCTGATGGCGTCAAGTGAGTCAAGAGAGAAAGATCCTGCGCGGATCAATGCCATGAATAAAACCATTCTAACAACCATAAAGGTCCATACCGTAGCATTTCCCCTACAGCGGTATGGATTCAGACTGGCACAACAGACGCACAAAGAGAGGTATGCTTGCCAGAGACACATCTGGACCATCTCACGAAAAAGAACGAGGAGTTTATCCGGATCCGACCGCAGCTTGTCTTTCTCCTGTTCCAGCTCGTGCATCGTAGTGGCGATCTCTTTTACCCGAATGATGACTATCGTCCGCGACAGAGTGAGAACACACATACGGTATATAGCGGCACGACTGTTCTTGAACATTTCCTCCTTTTGCGCAAAGAAAGGATCAAAGCCACACCAGTGCTGTGTCTCGTTGAAGTACGACCTAAATAGACGGTATCTGGCCCGTTGTTTCACGACTGTCAAGTGGAACATAGTTCATGGAGACGCACAAATAGCACCTAAAAGAATGTGAAGACAAATGTCAGTACGACCTCGAGCCCGCACAACGCACTCTGCGTAGAGCCAAGGCGCGGTAAACCACGTATTCTGGTTGTTTTTCTCTAATTCGCCAAGTTCAGCATTGTACAGGCCGACATCAACATCACCGTCCTGAGAAATAGGACTGCAACAAACAGACAGCTCCACGGATGGTCCTTTTTCCATGCGAACGAACACCTGCTCACTCGAGCGCCTGGTCCCTTGCCATGCAGTACTTTAAGCGACTGGCTTTCGAGATAATATCCTTGCCCTCCTCCACCTTGGCGTTGAGCATCTGTGCACGCCCGAGCGCATCTTGGCTGGAAGACTGTGTAAGCTCCCGGGATTCCATCGTCATGTCGTGGATCAGGCGATGGACATGGTCGATGATGTTGGTGATGATAACCGGCCATCGTTTGACTACGGTATCATAGCTATCGAACGCTGAGTGCAAGTACTTGCATACGAGGAGAGCCTCGCTCACGAAAAGCTTTCATGTTTGGGCGGTCAGAGTGAGCGCTGGTCTTCAGTGGTTAGAAGCTCACCTGGATTTGTCCTGGGGGTCGTAGGGCGGATATGGAGGCTTGAACATCACCGTACGATTGAGAAATTAAATAGGCCAGAACAAGTAGCGAGACTACATAATCATACAAAAAACCGATATCTACTGACTCAAGGCTTACTCCTCCTCTTGCAATGCCTGCAGACCATTCGCGCGCGAACGCGTCTTTGAAGCCCCGGAAGAACGAGAGCTGGACGTCGACTGGGACTGTGACAAGGAAGGCATGGTGTGGGCGCGGCCCAGAGGCGCAGCCTTGCGTGGCCGATCATTCAACATCGCGAGCGCCTTCTCCCTGACACTGGCGGGTCGTGGGGCCTTACCAACGACCGGTTTCGGCGTCGTCCCTCTCGCTACAGCGGGAGTAGGGGACGGAGCCGCATCCGTCCCACCAAGGCTGCTCTCTGGCGTGTATTCGAGATCAAGGAGCATTGAATCCTTTTTCAGTCCTTTGAAAAGTGCCTCCTCTGCTCTGGATTTAAGGGAGGACATCTCAGCTGCGTGAGGTCCAGACGTGAGGAAATGCGTAGGAGAGGATCAGACCAAGGGAACGTACACTCGATATTGGTAAACGTGACGCCAAAATCGACAGCTTTTCTACACAATTCGAGGAGGGAGTTGCCTGCAAGGTAGTGGAATGAACGTTCCAATGGCGTCAACCCGGGTTTATTGATCGCATTTTCGTGCACCGCTAAAGCAATCTGTAGATGATATCATTAGATCATTGTTTCCACGTCCCGATGGGATCCATACCCGAACAGCATGAAGGAGCTGCAACGGCGTTAGCAAATGAACGTCATCGGAGATGGCCACGTACTGATACTTGTTCATGGTACTCCAAAGAGATCTTAAGGTCGATGAGCGCTACGAGCCGGTCGCAAGCATCCATAAATTTGTAAACATCTGGTTCTGTTACATGGGCTGTAAATGCAGCGCTGGCCTCGCTCAAGGTGAGTGTGATGTGCTCGCGTGATTGAAATTGCTGCTCTAATTGACCCCAGAGGTGTTCGAGACGACAATCGTCGACTAAACAGGATTGGCAGGGCTGTTGGGAAGACATGTTTTGGAGGGATGGCTAGTATTAGTGAGCATCTATCAGAAGGGATGGCATTTAAATCTGAGCGACTCTCGCTTTGATGGACCGGTGAAGACGCTGTGGGTGTGGTCCAAGCGGAAATAAAAATTAAGCTTTTGACAGGATCGCTGCTTTGAACAAGCGGGAACAATTCCTGCCATTCATTGTGGATGAGAAATGAATGACTGAAACACGCGATGACAAAAGGGACGGGATGTGATTGAGGACAATGGGAAGACAAAGCAAAACGGTACCGTCTCTGCTGCTCTACTGCTCCACTGCTCACTGGCCTTTGGCCAAGTAAGCCTCGTATTGTTTCGGTGTGAATGTTTTCTTTGAAAAAGTCGGCACGCTTGGTGATTGTCAGATGGAGGACTCACTTGCGAGAACGCGTGCATCTGCGCAATCTGGTCCTTGAGCGCTTCGTTGACTGCGAGGATGGTCAGCGGTCGATCTGCAGGCGGTGCTCGGGCTCTGCGCACTTTCTTTGTGTCTAGCGAGGGTCGACTTTCCCTCAAAGGCCTGCCAAAAGTGACGAGTTCAGTATGGGATCGATGGAGAGCGATATCAAGGCCGTACTTGGCTGACGATGAGGACGTCGTAGCTCTGTCCACATCCGCTCGAGACGTCCTCGATGTGCAAATGTGAGACCGGGAATGCGTCGCGAATGGCCTTGTCGAGTTCTGCTGATTGTACTGGCATGACCGTTTTAATAACCTCCTTGGACGATGCCTTCACCGCACTATCCAAAGCTCGCCGACATCGCCATCTCCTTCCCCGCCATCGACAACCACGCCCACCCGGTCCTCAACGCAAACAACCGCAGCGTATTCCCATTCGAGCGCGCCTTCTCAGAATCCACCGACGACGTTGACATCGTCGGCCACACCATCGCAGGCCACCGCGCAACCACCCAGCTGGCGAAGCTCTTTCACTTGCCAGCACACACCACCCGGGGCACTCTCAAGCATAAGCGCGAAGAGATTGACTATGTCGATCTTTGCAACCTCTGCTTCAAGCCCACTGGAATCCAATCCATCCTGTTCGACGACGGCCTGACCGGCGTCGATGAGCTCGCAGAGCCGTACAACTGGCACAACCAGTTCACGACTAGCCCTTGCAAGAGAATCGTGAGGATCGAGACACTCGCAGAGGTATCGCTTGCTATTGTATCTTGGGTCCCCTCTCTCTTGACCCCTTTTCCCCAACCCAAAGGACATTCTTCGTGGGCTGCTGGGCGACGACCCGTCCGATGTGTCGACGTCCATCATCACCGTCATCAGCGTCTTGCAAAAGCTCTCGGACAAGTTCAAGGCAGCCATTCTCGCCAGCTCACAAGACGACCAGGTCGTAGGCTTCAAGTCTATCGTCTGCTACAGGTACGATCCCTCCTACAGAGGTATCCACACCCGGAGACAATCGCATCCTACAGAACGGGACTCGACGTTTCTCCCTCGGCTTCTCACGAGGATATCGAAAACGCCGTTTTGGACTTCATGCTACAGTACAAGGAACAGAGGATCCTCCGTTTACAGCAAAAGGCACTAAATGACTATCTCGTCCGCATCGTACTGCAGACTGCGGGCAAATGTCACAAGCCGGGTAAGTCGGGCACAACTCTCACCTGCCTTTCAGTGATCCTGACGGCCGACAGTCCAGTTCCACACAGGTAAGATGGTATTCTCGAGCCCAGAGCAGTGCTCGACTGTGAGCAGGTCTCGGGGACAACGACATACGCTTGTCCAAGTCCTCACCCGCACATTTGCAACCCATCATCGAGGCTTATCCTGACACGGCCATTGTCCTCCTCCACTCGAGTTATCCCTACACTCGTGAGGCTGGCTACCTGACATCTGTATATGCCAATGTCTATCTGGACTTTGGAGAAGTCTTTCCGATCTTGTCGGGCGACGGCCAGCGTGCAGTCATTCGGCAAGTGCTCGAACTGGCACCGACCAAGAAAATTTTGTGGTCAAGTACGACCAGTCGTACGACTCACTCTAGATGCGATTGCTTACGCACAGTTCGTTATAGCCGACGGATGTTGGTGGCCAGAGTCTTTCTATTTGGCAACCATCCAGGCGCGTCAGGCGCTTTGCGAGGTTCGTGTTTTTTAGGCAGCCTATCCTTCTAGCTGATCAGACACAGGTACTCTCCGATTATGTGCGTCGAGAAGAGCTCACGGAAGAGCAAGCGATTGAGGTATTGCAGAACGCTCTCTTCTACAATGCCAATCGGCTGTACAACTTGGGTCTTGAGCCACACACAGGCACTCTGTAAGCGACGGGAGAGCAGTATTTTTATTAACCACAGAACAAAAAGAGACATTTGTATTACTACTTCAGACATCGTCGTCATCATCACCGAATACGAGATCAATGCCTTGTTCCTTCGCCGTTTCGATTGCATTCCGTTGTTTTTTGTTTGCAAACTGCAAGATGGATTCGAGGATCTCCTTTTGTCCTTGGGGTGGTGTCGATGTTAGATGTATCGGCGACGGGCGTCTGGAACGCTCACCTGCGATGTAGTGTTCCAACATGACTTTGACTGTCGGTCGGACGTGATCGTAGCGTCGGATGTCCGCCACGGTGTTCATGCCGTCGAGCTTGGCGTGAACCATGTCAGACAAGGTGGCAGCGGTGTCGAGATCGTCCTCGAACGGATACTCGCTTTTTCCATCAACGACCCTGTCTTGAATGTCGCGCCAGAGACCGTCGACGTTCTGAGCATGTCGGCCGACGACCCATTTTTGAGCGGTAGGCGAGCCGGCGATCTGAAGCGTAATCACGTCGTCTGGGTTATCTTGAATCGAAAATCCATAGCCAAGGATGAGTTCGTCGTTGGGTTTCGGCCCGTAATTGTTGAACACCTGGACGAGATCTTGGGTTACCGGTTCGGTGTCCGGCCTAGGCCGGGGATGCGCGACGAGGGTGATCGAGTGCGTGTCTTGGGAGACGATCCAGGAGACGGGTTGACCGCGTTTGTGGTTCAAGAGGTCGATTCCGGGGATAAGCACGGGATAGGTCGACGGGGTCGCGATGAGCGTGGGGACAGGGTTGAGAAGGGAGGAGGGAAAGGCGCGAGACGAGACATGGGTTGATGCAGCCTTGTAGCGTTCCCTAACGAACGGCGGTGAACTGGGGCAGGACTGTGAACGAGGTTTTGTGGACAAACCAAGTGAAGGCGTCTGCCCACGCGGCGTTGACTGTCTCCACGAGCGAGCGACACTGGGCCCAGTCTGTGCGCCAGTCGCGATCACGATCCAGAGTAGCACCGTACAGGTTGGTACCGCGAAGGATCTCGCGCTCGGCGGTGTTAAAGTAGAGCGACGTGTACAAGTCGTCGGCGGGAGGCAAGCATTGAACGTAGGGGAGATGGCGCAGAGAGCTAAGTTACGTCGTCAAGCGAGCGGGAAGGGGAAATGCATGAGAGGTACCTCGCCGTGCAGACATGGTGGAAGACGAGGTAGGCGGCGATGAGCTGTCGTTCTGACCAGTCGTCGATGGGGGCGTCGTCGAGGATGGCTTTGAGTGCGTCGAGTGCGATGTGTTTTGTGATGGCGAGCGAGAGCGGCGCGGTGACGATGTCGGTGTCGACGACGATGTCCGGCGCGAAGACAGCGATGCCGAACGCGAGCGTCGGTCTGAGCTCGACGCGGGGATGAAACGCACCGCCGTGTGCGGTGAGCCAGACGCGGAGGTCGTCCATCCCGACCATCATCATCATCATCATCATCATCATCATCATCATCATCATCATCATCATCATCATCATCATCATCATCATCATCATCATCATCATCATCAATGTCGACCGAACAGTCTTTTCAACACTCGAATCCCTTTTCCCGCTTCTACAACGCCGTCGCGGGCGACTACGTCCCACTCCGCTCGTCTAGCGAAGACGACGCCTGGTTCACCCTCTCGCGCTGGGAGCGGTACGTGCTCGTCCTGCTACATCCAACACCGTCACACATCCTTGTCCCCGTCCCAGACTGCTCGCATTTGGCGTCTGTCTCCTCGGCGCATGCGTCTGCTTCTTCTTTGCGTTTCTCGGCCTTCCCTGGCTCGCTCTTCGTCCTGCAAAATTCGCACTCGCTTTCAGGTGCGACCCCCCCACGTCAGCTCGCTTTCTGTCCTCACCAGTGTCTCCACACAGCCTGGGCAGTCTCCTCGTCATGGTCGGGTAAGTCCCACCCCCAGCTCTGTCCAAAATGACTCACTGACCCGATCTCACAGCTTCGCAGTCCTCATCGGTCCCATCAACCACATCAAACACCTGATGTCCAGAGAACGTCTGCCCTTTTCAATCGTGTACTTTTCCAGCCTCGGTCTCACCCTTTATTTTGCACTTGGGGTATCCATCTTCACCGCCTGTCGCATTCACTGCATCTGACGGATTGCTAGGCCCATTCCCAGCTAGGATCACTCTCAGCCGGCATCGTCCAGGTCAGACATTCACACATCTCTCTGCCATCCGTGCTCACAGCATCAGGTCGTCGCCCTGGTCGCCTACGTACTCGCCTACTTCCCCGGAGGCACACAGACCCTCCGAGTCGGTGGTCAGATTGCCCTCCGCGGTGCGGGCAGCCTGCTCCCTTTTTGATACTCTACTTACATCGCGTTACCACCCATCTACTATATTGTCTCTCCGCTCTGCAATCATATCTTTTTCTTTATTTGACAAAATCACACTTTTTGAAAAAAACACTCCCCATTTCCACACCTACTCCATCAAGTCGTGCAGCCCAACCGTGTCCCTCAACCTCCGCGACATAATCTCAATGTACCCTTGATATGACTCCCAATCACCTCCAATCGTCTCCGTGCTCTGTCACAACAAATAAATACATCAGTTCACCCGCATATTCCACACACACAGCCACCCACGAGGTCAAGACTCGATATCCGCGTCAGCGCACCCACTAGTCGCTTGCCCGCTTCATCCTTGAATGCGTTCGGGTCCAGTACAGGCAACAGTCGTATCGACGCCCGCAGGCTCGCAGGTGGTGGTGCAGCTCGACACGATGGATCAGAATCAGTGTAGCTCGCCAGATGCCTCCAGAGCAACAGCAACAACATCTCCGTCGTACCTGTCCAAGTGAAACCATCAGGACTGGTTACACGGACGAGTAGAAACACGTTATACCGAGCACCGTCTTGACCTCGTCTTGGAACTCCTGCTTCAGTCGTCGGTACTCTTCATGGATCAACGAGCGCTTTTGCGCAATATCTAGGTCTTGCAAAAATGCAGGGTCCGGAATGCTCACGATCTGTAAAAATAGATATCGGATCGGGAGGCGGAAAAATGTAGGCATACCATCACTTACCTCTTGAATATTATCTACGCGAATGTGGTCGCGCGAAGACAGTTCCGCTGAGAAGTCTGCAATTTGCTTCAACATTGCAGCAAGATCATCGCACAGGTTGTTCAGAGACTCGATCGCATCTCCGAGTGTCGGGATCGTAGCTAAAAAAAACAGGGGTCAAAGCCAGTCCAACGCCCGAGGCCGAACCGTACCTATCACCCGAGTCGGCCGCTCATCGTGATGTGGAACCGACAACACAGGGGAGAGCACCATTGTAATCTCAGGTTCTGTGAAATCACTTGCAGTCCCTAGATACTCGATAACCGCTTTTCGAAGCAAGAGCTCCTGTCGTCGGACTTGCACGTCAAACTTGGTTTCCGATTGGTGTCCTGGCGCGAATACGCTTGCGAGCGCAATCTCGCTGTCAGTCACAGGTCGCACAGTTTGGTTCCATCGACCATTGCCAAGACACCGCGCGGCGAGTCCAAGTATGGCCCCGTGTATGCCACCAAACCCGGTGTTCATCGTCAACTAGGTTCAAACCATCAGTCCGTCTGATAGCAAAACAGATACCGGTGAACTCGCCAACTCCGATTTTGGAACAAAAGGAAGAAGACCGGCACTCAGCGAAACCAGTAGATGGATTTCTTCAATAAACGATAACGCCACCTCTTCATTGTCATTTTTGAGCATGATCACAATCGTGTCTCTGTGGCTAGACAGAAACTCGAGGGCCTGGCAGAAAAAGGACATAGTTGAATACGTGTATGCCGTCACTAAACGAGTAAATGCACTTGATTATTTGCCGTCGTGTGCTTCGTACCAAGCGAAGCCAATATGGCAACTACAAGCTGCAACGCTGGCATAAATAACTGATGATACCGCTGGATCGCGGAAGGCAAAAATGAGTCGTGGTCTACTACGGTGTTAGCCAACGATGCGTTAGGCGGCACCAGGACCCACCCATAAATGATTGATCCTCCTGAGGCCGCGCATCCAAGAACTCGCACTGAGATAGGATGGGAAGAATTTGTGCCTCTAACAACCGTTCCGCACCCGGTCTCGTTTGTGCCATCCGGGTAAACAACGACATCTTTGCTTCATACACGTACAGTGGGTTCAAATCATCTGTAATAGCCAAGTTTGAGCAGAAGGTACGCAGGAAGAAACGCAAGACAAACCTGGGTCAGGCTTCAAAACATACTGCAAATGCGTCTCTGTCTCCTTCAACCCCCTCACAAAGTTGGATAACACGCCATATCTCACCAGCGTCGATAACAGCATGCGCGACGTGTCCGCGCGACAAAGGTGCGTGAGAGAATCGAGCAGCGTAAATGCAACTGTCTTCCACACCTCCGTTCCATCGATCGCATCCCGAGAAATCGTACTGACCAGCCGTTCCATCACGCTCTTCATCGTGGAAAAGGTGCCGGCTTCTAGTGCGGTCGTGTCCTGGGCAGGACGGCCACTAGGCATCGGCGTCGATCGGGTAAGCCCAGCTTGACTCTCGATAAGGGATGTTTCGTCTCTTGAGCTGAAAGCAGATATCGAAAGTGTCATAGACCGCTTTCCGAAAGCGTCAGCAATAGTTTCTACATCCTGACCCCCGTCGTCGGCAGACACGAGGTGCAAATAGTTGATCAGACATGCGTACAAGTTCCCGCGAACCAACTCGGAACGGTTGTTGTCCAAGATACACTCGAGCAAGCTTCGGAGAAGTGCATACAAACGTTCCGTTGGTAATGAACCGGCCTCGATATCGCCTCCAGCAGACTGAAGCAGGATCTGATGGCGCCTGTCCTCGCGCAGCTTTGTGACAATAGACAAGATAGCTTCGGAGAGTAAGACCGCCGTCGCTTCTTGGACATCTGAGCGCACAATCCCCGGGAGAACGTGCAGCAGGTCAAAGAGCATATTTTCACGACGGTCGTGCGGGAGTCGACTAAAGCATTTTGTAAGCGCCATGTCGAGCAGTCGGCGCCATGCCTCGTAGCCACTCAAGACCGCATACGAAACTTCCCTTCTGTGGTTCTCGATCGCGCAACTTTCCAATATGTATGCTGTTTCTGAATTGAGTTGCTCTGCTTGCGCGGTTGTCGTGATCCGTCCCTGAGAGTGCAGCGTCCGACATGTAGACGTAAGGAGGGATAACAGTGCAGACTGGTCAATCACCTCGCATCCCGTCGCGTCCACACGAACGCACGAGTGCAGATTGAGCGAACCCAAACACTTCAGGTCGACGGGCATGGTAGTGAGCGAATCCGACCAATCGAAACTCAACGACTGGACGAACTCGACGATGCGTAAATGAGACTGACCCATCTCCCTAAATGGCCGAAGGGACATTCCCACTTCATCTTCCCAGTCAGCCTCACCCACATCCTGCATGTTTTCTGTCCCGAACAAGATCTGCAAGATCTCGAGTACACCTTTGTGATGGCCCTTGTTCGTCAATACGTGTAAATCTAGTGCCGCGAGATCCAATATCCGGGAGCGTGAGTCGATGAATGCGCGAACTGTCGAAACGCTCGTCAACACGCGCGATCCATCAGGGTACATGACCTCGATAAATGGTTCCTGAGACACCTCTGGAACCTTGGACGGAATTACCGCGAGATGACGCACAAAGAAATCTTCCCTCGTGCGCAGATATCGCATTGTTGCATCCGAAGTACGAGGGTGCACACAAAGCTGGTGGATAATGCGATAACACCGTTCGCCTAGTGCCGGAAGAACGTTGAAAAGTGGTTCCGCATATACCGCCGCCTTCCGTTGTCGTTCTCTATCCTTGTGCTTGATTCTCAACCGCGGCACCCCTACATTGACAACGTCGAGGATGACGTGTACACACGTCCGCCGCGCACCTATCGCGTGCGGGTCCTGAATCTGATGATCATTTTCTGGACCGCCGAATAACAGGAAATGGCCGATATTGGGGAATGACATCCTATATTCCGTAGTGCGGATCAGAAGGTCGAGTATTGCAATCTTAATAGCTTGATCAAGCGGTTCGCGTGTCTCTGTGTCTGCAGCACCGGCACCGGTAACCTGCTCAGCAGTGGTTTCGGCCACGTCAACGTCCTCCAGGGCCTCAACTTCTAGCAATTGTCTGAATCCGGTGAGGATACGGTCGGAGTCGGGACTGCGTTCAATGAGTGTCAAGAGACTTGTGACAGATGCTGAAAGAGAGAGCTGAGAAGTGATCTTGACAGCGAGAAGAACAAGTTCCGGGTATGCGGGGTATACCACATACGCCGCGATTGCGGGGATATACTTTGTTCCGTACGCCAGTGCTTGATCAAACCGCGTGTAGAAAGATCTCGAATGGACGCTCTCCACGAAAGGTGTACTATCAAATTCGGAAAGAATAGGAATAAGAACGTCAAGGAAGATGTCCTGGATATCAAGCACTCGGTGGATGACACGGAGGACACGAATGATCGTGAACAAAAAGTAAGGTTCCTCGGAGGGGAGGTCGCGCTCAAAACCTTCGATGCCGTCGACGATGTAGGAAAGGATGGTGGATTGGAGGTGTGAATTTGTAAGGAGGCGGGTGAGCACTTCGAAGCCTGGATGAATGAGCAATGGGACGACTGTTTCTCGCTTCAACAGCCCGTCTTCAGTTCCCCTGACCAAATTCTCTATCTCCCAGCCTGCAAGAGCCCGCTCGACGAACTTGAGGCACAAATCATTCATTCTCCACCTCTCTGAGTGTCGCGCATACTCCCGACGGGGCAAACCACCAAATACGTTGTCCACCACAAAACTAACGTAGGGGGCGATGCCAGGCAGGCGGTAGGGTTGACCCAAGGACTCGGGAACCGTATTGAGCGGCTCTGCATCTGCCAACAGACTTCGTGGCGAAAGCCTTTTGGGCGTGTGCAACAGCGTAGCCAGCAGATTCAGGAACGGAATGGTGGCGGGATACAGCTTGTATACTGCCTCCACTTCATCCAGTTCTACCTCTACCCCCTTCACGGGCGGCAAGACGGTCCCGGCCCCGACAGCCCGACCCGATACGGACGCACGGACGTTGATCACCTCGACTCTCTCCATTAATGTCCATACGTTCTTGCAAACATCCACGCCCGCAACACCCGCACCAGGCTCACAAAACGCAGCCAAGGCATCGAAAATGGCCCCTTTGAGTTCGAGAGGAATACCAAGGGGGACGAGGGACACAAGAGTTGGGATAGCGCGGAATTGGGTGTTTGAAGAGATGGCAAGGCGTACTGCGACGGAGCTTGTAGCGACGGTAGAAAGCAGACGGAGGAAAGCTTGCGCGAGAAGTACGTCCTTTGGTCCAATGGGAATGTGTTGAGGAGGCTGCTGAGCGAGTGGAAGTGGAAGTGGAGGTTGCGTCACGACGAGAGAACTGAATCCGCCAAAAGAAGCGGCAAGGGATTGTTGTGGAGGTTGATTCGCGCGGGGACTCGAAACAGGAAACGCCCAGGACTCGAGAAGTGCAAAGATCGTGGACCATGATATCGAGGAACCAGTGCCATACGAGCCAGTAGAACTCGGGAGGCTACTGCCAGGTATTATCTCTCCCCCACCTCGGGCAAGAAAGTTGTATGCGAGCTCACTACATTGTTGACCTTTGGCAAGACCAGCAAGCATGTCGTACAACGCCATCGTCATGTTCACATCACGGATTTGAGTAGACCATACAGCCCACTGTAGGAAAGATGGAAGTTTGCCCGCGGACATTTCGGTGATTTCCATGTACGACAGACTGTGTGGCTGGCCAATGGGTGTCGCACCCCAGAACTGTAGGGCACGTTCGGGTGGGAGGGATGTATAGAGGATACCGATGAGTGAATATAATGTAGCAATATCATTTCGCGGTGCAGGTTGGCTTTCGTTTTCACCGCCGACAGGGACAGCAGACCTGAACATTCTCGACCGATCCGTCCGGACACTCGCAAGTACATCTTCTTGTCTCTGCTTAATTTTCCGCAATTCGGAACTGGCATACATGAGCAGCGACCGAATGAGAACATCGCACATGCTGAGTACCGGAGGCTTGAATTCATCGGCAAGTGGCTCTCTCTGCTGTTGATCCTGTTGCTCTGGGATAAGTTGAACGAATTGCGCAAATGAGCTTATGGGTGAGGTGTGGGTGCGTTTCTGGAGTTGAATGAGTGTACCGGCGAGGAATGTGAATGCATCACCCTGTACTGCATTCCATATCTGACCTTCGAGCTCCTCGGTTTTAAAACCCTCTTGGTTCTCTAGGGTAGAGTCGCGATGCCTGGTTTCGGTCATAAAAAGTGTCCACTTGAGTAGTATAATTGCCTTCAAGCCAGGCTCTTTCCAGTTCGCGGTTGGTGCAAGCTGATGCCTCAGATATGTGATGGCGGTCTTGTCGGTGGCAAGGTTTTTGCGAACTTTGCCGGCGAATGACTGTGGGTCTGCTGGATCAAATGCAGCGAGGGTAGCAGCGAGGATGTAAAACATCATGGGGTCGGTTGAATTGATTGTAAGCCAATCTATCGACCTTTGCACCTCGTTTGGGGAGAAGTACCCCAGACGGGCGATTTGGTAATAGACCATGGCTAGATGCCGTCGTTCATACTTGAGTGAATCGCGATGCGCGTTTAGAATATCGTAACCCAGCGAGGGTTGTGAACCTTGACGACATGAGCAGAATGCTCGTCTTAAAAAGGATAAACGCACATGAGCCAGATGGAGGGACAGTATTGCTCTGCGCGTTTTGTCTTGCTGTCTGAGCCTGGACGACGGCCGTACCTAATGACTCAACTTCCTTGAAGATGCGGGATGCGAGAGAAGTATCGACGCTAGTTGGCTTTGTGGCAGGGACGAGCTCCTGCCTTACAAAGGCTTCGAGACGGAGATAGAGCCTGGGAGGCTCAGGTTGGTGAGCGAGTTCGGTGGCCTCGAATAGGTAACGCAAGCAATCTATGAGATGACGGCGCCGTTGATGAAACTCGACAATGGTTGCTTCAATGGAATTAACGGGGCCAATGTTTGGGTTATCAGACATCACGGTATGGAGTATACTAGCAATATACTTTTCGGAGCATTTGAGCTGCTGGGCGATGAATATAGCTTGTTGGGCAAAGTCAGAATTGACGGCGAGAGATCTACCATCTATCGTAATCTTTCCTGTACAAAGGTGGGCATTGGACGCGACCGTGTGTGATAAAAGGATACGAACCCGACTGAAGTTCACGTTGTTCCTGGGGTGAGTTCTGGCCAACGTCCAATAGGTTGCGAAGACGGGACTTGTGAAGAATAAGGTCGTCAAAAAGCTCCTGCTCACCGTGGCCACGAGCGGTGAGCGTCGTGGCGAGGACAGACCTGAGTGCTGCGATCGACTCCATCGTCGTTTGCAGACGTTCAAAAGCATCCACCACACCAGTTGGGAAAAATACCTGTGTGTGAACATTTATCCAAAATGAGCGCAACATCAATTCGGCCGTCAGCTCTTGTTTCTTCGGATCCCGGGAATGCGGAGTCTTGTGAGTCGTTCTTGCTCTCATCTTTGTCAATTTCTACCGCTCCTTTCAAGACACGATGGCCGAGACAGAGATTCTGTACAGACAATATATAGGCGAATCAGATTTACCCCACATCATGTCCTTGGTGCAGAGTGAACTCAGTGAACCCTATGTTATCTACACCTATCGTTACTTTCTACACCAATGGTGAGTTTCCCTTTCTTCTCTCTCTCTCTTGCTAACCAGTCTCGCTAGGCCCCAGCTCGCATTTCTTGTATGGCTCTGTCCATCCGGTCTGCCCTTGCTCACTTGATTCACCCTACAGGCTGTACCAGCGGGCTCATCGGTTCCCATTGGTGTTATCGTGTGCAAGCAGAGTATGCACAAGCACATTTCTAACAGGGGCTACATTGCCATGCTCAGTGTTAACAAAAGCTGGCGCAAACGCGGCGTTGGTGAGCGCGGCCTCTTCTCTCTTCTTCCAATCACTCACCACACCCCCAACCCTCGTCCTATTCTCACGTGACACTATCCTGAAGCGAGCACCCTTGTGCGTCGTACAATCGACGTTATGAAACGCAACGGTGTCACCGAGGTACGTTACCCTTCTTGGCACGATGTTTGCAACAACATTGATGGCTTGCCAAGGTCGTCCTCGAAACCGAGTTTGATAACATTCCTGCCCTTTCTCTATACGAGTCCCTTGGATTTATCCGCGAGAAACGTCTCTACCGTTTCTACCTCAATGGCAAGGACGCATTTCGTCTGGTCCTTGCCGTCTCCCCGGACCCAGACCACCCTTCGTCTTACTCCAGATTTCTTCCTATACGAGACCCGCCTCCAATGTATTCCATCGACGACGACGACGACGACGATTAATGGACTTCGTCTACATTGCCCATCATGCATCATACCCACAGTGCAAGCCATCACATACACGACGTTCTGTACACAATACCGTCTCTCACTCACCTCCGGCATGATACATACATATGTGCCTTAATTCCCTCTACCCATACCTGCTCCATTATTCTCTTGACCCCACAGCATTTTTTACAGTTGTGTTTTTCTTGCTTCTTTTCTTGGGTTGAGCCGTGCCTCGTTACTCTGTACAATACTCCATACACATACAGTTGGTTGTACTATCATTTGTAGATGCACCGTCCTGAGGTCGTATTTAGGTTGGATTTTGATTGATTATTCAACTCTATCACTGGCCCAGAGCGGAATACGGTCACTCTAATTATTATAATTATATCCGATTACACTTCCACAGTCTAATCTCTCGAGAGCGAGACGGACAGCGAAAAAAAAAAAAAAAACGAAGGCTTGTTAATCAATCACATTTCTCACAGCTCATCGTGTTCGTACGGAGGTTCGTCATCGTCTCCTGATCCACCGTCCTCCGAGGAAGCATAAAGCTTGCTCGTGATAGGGCTAACAATGCTCTGAACCTCTGCCAACTTCTCCTCTAGTTCATCCGTGGTTGCAGACTGTCCATTCTCATCAATCCATTCTGTCACCTCCTTGATGGTAGAAAGAAGGGTCTTCTTGTCATCGTCCTCTAACTTGCCGCCAAGGCCAGATTGATCAGCGAGCTGCGACTTGAGGCCAAACACAAATGAAGAAAGCGAATTGAGCGATTCGATGCGTCTGCGGTTTGCTTCATCCTCAGAAGCGAACTCTTCAGCCTCGCGAACCATTCTTTCAATGTCTTCCTTGGAAAGGCGGCCCTTCTCGTTCGTGATGGTAATTGATTCTGATTTGCCACTTGAGTACAGAAATCAGTCGGTTGAACTGTGCATATCTTGGAAATACTCACGTTCCCTTGTCTGCTGCACCGACTTTCATTATACCGTTCGCATCAATTTCAAAAGAAACCTCGATCTGGGGGACACCACGAGGCGCAGGAGGAATACCAGAGAGTTCAAACTTGCCCAACAGGTTATTATCCTTAGTCATCGAACGCTCACCCTCATATACTTGGATGAGGACAGTGGGTTGGTTGTCAGCGGCTGTTGAGAAGCTGCAAAAATCGTTGAGTAAACATTGAGTGAATAGATGCACAGAAATCTACATTTGCGACTTGCGGGTAGGAATAACAGTGTTGCGAGGAATAAGCTTGGTGAAGATTCCACCCGTGGTCTCGATACCGAGGGTGAGAGGACAGACATCGACAAGGACGACATCCTCAGTCCCCTGTTCACCGGAAAGGATCCCGCCTTGAACTGCGGCACCATAGGCAACAGCTTCATCGGGATTGATGCCCTTGGAAGGTTCCTTGCCATTGAAATACTCCTTCAGGAGTTGCTGAACCTTTGGGATGCGAGTGGAACCGCCAACGAGCACAACCTGCAACAAATGTAAGCTTCGTAAGACAAAACCGCGACACTACCAACCTCGTCAACATCTTCCTTCTTTACATTGGCATCCTTGAGAACCTGCTCCACGGGCTTCATGGTCTTACGGAAAAGATCCATGTTGAGCTCCTCGAACTTGGCCCTAGTGAGGGTTTCCGAGAAGTCAGTACCATCGACGAAGGACTCGATTTCGATGCGCGTGGACTGTTGACTAGACAAGGTACGCTTTGCCTTTTCGACCTCACGCTTCAGCTTGCCCATAGCGCGCAGGTTGGTTGTGATGTCAGTACCAGTTTTTTTCTTGTACAGCTTGACAAAATAATCGATAACACGGTTATCAAAATCTTCCCCTCCAAGATGCGTATCACCGGCGGTTGCGAGAACTTCAAATACACCATCATCGATAGAGAGGAGCGAAACATCGAAGGTACCACCACCTAGATCATATACGATGATCTGGGACTCGCCACCTTTCTTGTTAAGACCGTAGGCGATAGCGGCAGCAGTAGGTTCGTTGATAATGCGGAGGACCTGAAGACCTGCAATAGTACCAGCATCTTTGGTTGCTTGGCGCTGAGCATCGTTGAAGTCTAAATGATGCATTCAATAACGAACTCCAACCATGCACACGGCACTTACAGGCGGGCACCGTAACGACAGCATGGGTGACTTTCTCACCGAGGTATGCCTCTGCGGTTTCCTTCATTTTGGTCAGAACCATGGCACTGATCTCTTCGGGTGTCTAGAATAGACAATTGAGTTATATAGAACGACTGACAAGCTGAACAAACTTACAAATTCACGTGTCTCACTCTTGTATTGAATTTGGATAGCAGGCTTCCCGACCTTGTCGACGACAGAGAATGGCCAATGCTTGATGTCACGTTTGAGTTCATTGTCGTCCATCTTACGACCAATAAGACGCTTGGCATCGAATACGGTGTTTTGAGGATTGGAGTGGAAAGCATTCTTGGCAGAGTCTCCGACACTAGGATGACCGTCAGCGGCAGCAGAGAATAGATAAAGAAGAGGCCATACAGCCGCTCATCCTCCGTGAAGCCGACCCAGGAAGGTGTTATACGGTGACCCTGGTCGTTGGCAATAATTTCGACACGACCGCCCCGTTGAACACTAAACCAGCGATGAGAATGCGCAAGATTATCAAGTAGGAGACTCACCCAACGCATGAATAACTGGAGATGCAGACAGGTGAGTGGTGAGTAGAGGGAGACAAGCAATACTTACGTAGTTCCCAAGTCTACCGAGGTCGTTGAGCATACCATTTCGCATAGTTTGGGAGAACATATGAACGCACCAATACCGATAACAGTTCCGTACTCGCTCTTCTTTCCAGCATCTTGCGCGGAGACGGCAGGGCACAGACAAATGAATGCGAAGAAAGTAAGAAAGATAAGAGAGAGGGAAGACGCCAAGCGGCGTGATTTTGCGCGCGATGGGCGAGGGTACGAGGTAGTCATCGCAGTGGACGACGAGGAGGAGAAGAGAGAGATGAGGATATTTCCGGAGCGAAAACCGTTCTTTATATGAACCTGCCCGAGGCCACGTAGAGAAAATGTTTGGACACGTCAACACTTGAGCTCGTGATTTTACCACGATCACGTGGCAGTGCTCGGAATCGGGTGCACGCTCCGGTTCAATTCCGCGTGCGTGCTCTTTGGCGTGGCATTATCATTTCTACTAAAATATATCATGACACCGGTATCTCCTTCCCACTCTTGCGGTGGGATAAAAACAACCCCGATATCAGTTTTTTCCCGTCCCTCTTTCTTCTTACCATGACCATCAAGGAGCAAATTGCAAAGGCCGACGAACAGCTCCTCGCCGAGCTTGGTTATAAACAGGAATTCAAGAGAGCCTTCACACCGCTAGAGGTCAATTAGAAGCACTCCTCCCACCACATTCATGTCAGTGACCCTCCACAGGTATTCGGTGTTGCATTCAGTATCATTGGCTTACTTCCCTCTATCGCGTGTGTCCCTCCCTCATCTATCTGCACAATACAACTTATTTGCGCGTGACACCTAGTTCTGTCCTCATTTACGCCCTTCCAAATGGTGGCCCCTCCGCAATGGTATGGGGGGTGCGTACAGTCATACTCGCCTCGACTTGCTTCTCCAACACCTAATTTCTGGTGACATCACTACCCCACCCGCCCTTTCCCCTCTCATTTGATCACTGAACGTGCCCTAATGCATGCTCTATCCTTCCAGTGGGCAGTCGCAAGTATCTTTATCCTTTGTGTCGGTATGTCCATGGCAGAGCTTGGCTCCGCGGCACCTACTTCCGGTGGCGTGAGTCACCACCCCCTTCGTTCCCCCAGAACACGACGTGATGATATTTATATAGCTCTACTTTTGGACTCATTCTCTTTCATCCCCTCGTTATCGGAACTTTCTCTCCTGGATCGTTGGCTGTATGTCCAAGTTTTGAAGTGATCTAACAACTACTTCACGTCTTGCTAGATGCAAATACGATAGGCAGTATTTCTGCAGTAGGTAGGTATTCATTCCCGTTCCGGGCGCTATAGTTTCACTCAACCTGCCATTCACCCCCCGCAGCTTCTATCGACTGGGGGTGTGCTGTTCAAATTGCCGCAGCAATTAATATCGCCAACCCAAACTTTGTTGCCACTCAAGCTCAGACATTGTATGTTTATTGATGTTTCGCCCCCAAGTATCATCGATTAACGTGTGCATAGTGGGATTTACTTGGCCATTCTCCTCTCTCACGCCATCATCTGCTCTCTCGGCACGGCAGTACTAGCACGGCTACAGAACCTCTATATTTTACTCAATTTCTGGTGGGTCTCTCGATTATTCTGATGCCTACATACGCATCTCGTGAAGCCTGTGAATAATGAATCTCACATGGAAATGGGGTTAGCCTCTGCTTTGCAGTAATTATCGGTCTCCCCGCCGCTACTCCAAAAGAATATATGAATAGTGCTAGCTTTGCTTTTGGAAACTTCTCCGACGGTTTGTTTCCCATGTTCCTTCAGGGCAATCATCTAACATCGGTCGTTCAGCAAATGGCTGGCCAAACGGTTACGCCTTCATCCTTTCCTTCCTTGCCCCTCTTTGGACAATCTGTATGTCATGCGTCGTTTATTCGTTCCCTTTTAGCGCAGATTGTATTAACTCCAGCGTTTGAACCGTCTAGGTTCATTCGACTCGAGTGTCCATATTAGCGAGGAGGCCGCAAATGCAGCTACCGCTGTGCCGTGGGCGATCGTGAGTGTGTTCTGCAACTCCAGCCGCAAAGCTAATTCTTGTAGGTTGGTGCAATCGGAATCGCGGGTGTACTCGGTTGGGGTGCGTGTTAGAATCTATTACGGTTTTCCTCTTGCATTTATGTTATGACGCAATTTTTAGCAATCAACGTCTCTCTTTCCTTCTGTATGGGCACCGACCTTACAAGCCTCATAAACAGCCCTCAACCAATGGCCCAAATTTTCTTGAACAGTTTCGGACAAAAGGGCACATTGGCTTTGTGGTCATTCGTCGTCCTTGGGCAGTGAGTACTAGTTGAATCCATCCATTCCCTCTACTGAATGTGCCTAGATATATGATGGGATCCAGTATGGTAGGCCTCGTCTGGGTAAAGTCCACATGCTTGCTAACACATTCCAGGTCCTCGCTTCTTCGCGTCAATCATTCGCGTTTGCTCGTGATGGTGCCCTCCCACTTTCAAGTGTCTTGTATCGTATGAACAGTTTTACTGGCACGCCCGTGAATACCGTGTGGTTTGTCGCTGTGGTCTCCGCCCTTCTCGGTCTCCTCTCCCTCGCGGGTGCTCAAGCAATCAACGCAATCTTTGCGCTATCTGTGACGGGGCTCTACGTTGCATATTCCATTCCGATCGCAGCGAGGTTCATCTTCAAGAATAATTTTAAACCTGGACCGTTCAACCTCGGAGTATTTGTTAGTTCCTCTCAAATGATCTGCAGAGTAGAGGAACTCATCCCCACTGCACATAGAGCCTACCAGTTGCTATCATTTCCGTCACCTTCATGGCGTTCATGGATGTCGTGTTCTTCTTTCCTACTACCCCACAGACGAGCACATCAACCATGAACTATACTGTTGTGGTGCTGGGCGGTGTCCTCCTGCTCTCGATCATCTGGTATTATTTCCCTGTATACGGCGGCGTACACTGGTTCACGGGGCCCGTGCCGAACGTGGACAACCCCCAGATTGTAGAGAATGCTACGAGCGGAAACTTGTCCCCGATGGATAAAAAGACAGAACCAGTTGGGACTGTTGTGGAGGTGAAAACCGTGCAAGCATAGCTGTGTTTGACCCCAATCATGTCCGCAGTCATGTTCTGTTTCTTTGCGTTGGACCAGTCTTTTACATAGTCACACCATGTTGTATACCGGTTCTCTATCCCAGCATACCTCGCGTTAGTAACGAGTACATTCATTGCTCTTCATCGAATTCTCGTTCGTTCAGAACAATGCCCAAAATCTCAATTATGTACGGCTCAAGTGCTAAAGAACAAGATGCGATTCAATGGCAGTCAGGTCGCCGTCAGAAACGTAGATGCGATCAAGGCGAGGTCAAAATATGCGGATATGGTTGCGCGTTTCTCGACATCTTCACGTGAGGGCGTTCACAACTCCCTACATGCTGAATACACGCAGCGAGCGCTAGACCCGCCTCTTGGCCCTCAAAATAGGCCCCTTGTAAGAACCCTAGGGTGAATGGGCCACATGAATGGGAAGGCGACAGCACAGAGCTGTATGAACGACGCACCAAAGTAGCGTACGCTGGTAGCCTCCCCGGCAAACCAAAGCCGGTCGTCGAGCGTCGCTCTTAAGTTTTCCGAGTGTGCAGGGACATAGGATGGTCCCCAATTCGAGTAAGACCCCCGGAAGAGAGGGTCCGAAGACCAAGTAGGGAAGTATATGGCAACAGGTTCGGGAAGAGCGACGTTAGGATACATGAGTCGGAGAACCTCCATGACCTCCGACTGGACCTGATCAGGAGTCAGCCGCTCAACGTAGAGAGAAAAGTCTCCCTGAAAATGTGCGTGAACAGTCATCATGATGGTTTTCGAGTCCACTTACAGTAACCGTGACAAATAATATACTAGAGCCAGGGAAAAAACCAACATAGTCTAGGCTTTGCCACACGGGATATCTCCCCCTTTCTTCTGCTGCGTATAACCCCATCTAATGTGCCATGAATATGGGTAAATAATCGGCGCTGGATTGTAGTAGAAGCTTACTTCTGTCGAGAACCAGAAGGTCTCATTAAATTGAAGGAAAATTTTGGTATACGTAGCCTAAGGCATGATAAGCATTTAAATTTAATTAAATTCTTGTCACAATCGCAACATACCATCTCAATGTTGTTGATGGCCTCGATTTTCCAGTCAGGCAGGGGGGGCTGGAAAACAACATCCTTATTCTGCAGGACGCCAACGCTAAACGTGCACAAAACATGATCAGCAGTGATGGTCAGGCCACTGGTAGTGTGTACTATGACACCATCCTTGCTATACTCGATGAGGTTAACGGTCTGATTGTAAACCACTTGCTGCGGTTGTAGAAACTCTGCTGCTTCCGCCTGGACAATGTATGCGAACCCCCGTTGATCAGTGCACATCTCGTTGATATCGGAAAACCCCCCAGAATCGGGGACGTATGTAAAATTATTGTTCTTCCTAGAATAAGTATGAGATCAGAAAATGAATTACCATGCTCACCCATGCGGAAGCGAGCCACGACGTTTGTGAAGGTGACTAGGGACGGCTCAGAGTAGATGGAGGTTTGTATCGATTTACATACTTGTGCAACTGCATCGAGAGCGCCCGGATAATTAGCACCTATTCCGATATAAAATAAAATGCGACTTGCATTCCTATGATAAATTAGCCAGGTTTGCGAAGCAGCGGCCACTTACAAAGTCGATTTGAAGATAGTCACTGGCAACTTCTTGTGGTGTCTTGGGGCTGACACCCATGATACCGTACGCCGATCTCAGACTCAAGTCAACTTCGCCTTCTTTCAACCGCTCGCCTGGCAAACGATTACTAACACCATTCGTACGGAAGGCAGTCGATGATACCTGCGATAACAGTGGCCTGAGAAAAGTTATCAATCGCATTGTTGAGCACATCGGTATAGTTATTATAACCACTATCATCGAACGTAGCTAAAATTTGTGAGTGGGTGCATGGCACGTATTACTGCAGTCAAGGCAAAATACATACTGATGCTTCCGGACTGATCGTTGAAGGCGGTGGTCAGATTCCACTTGAGCGCCAGCTCCCAGATGGGGTTCGCAGTTCCATTGCCCTCTTGGGTACCCTGAATCCAGCTCGGACCTGTCTCGATGACAACTTGTTTGCCCGATGCACCGAATGTTTCGTGAATCATGCGACCGCCCAGCTTGGGTCTGGCATCAAGAATGATGAAGTCATCAACGCCTTTCTCGTGAAGCGTCCTAGCGGCAATGACACCAGCCATACCTCCACCGAGGATAAGGACGGTGGTATGATTTGCTACAGTTACATTTGCGTTCTGAGCGAATATACCTGGTAGAATAGATAATAGCCCAAGACTGGGAAGACAGTACGATGGCCTTGGTAAAAACATGCCAGGACTGCAAAGGGCCGCTGATAGAGGGCTAGGGCAAGGGCAAGGGAGCCGAACGAACGATGATTGATAAACAATGAGGTAAGACTCTATAATTCGTTGACAGAAAGGCCGCTTGTCGCACAGCCAGAACTCGGCAGATACAACCAACGAATTACCGATGTGTGACCGTCAAGTTGTTTGTAGTTTATCCTGTTAGCTTGTCATGCAGGAGTGCTAGCCTCAACTAGAAAATAAAACCTCGTCTCGCTCTCTTGTTCCTTACTAGCCATTATGGTGCTTGAGACGCTTTAGTGGCCGAAAAGAAGCTATTATTTTTTGCGCGCCTTTTTCCGTGACTATACCACCAAACTCGAAGAAAGTCGGCAACAGCAGAGATTTGCGAGAGACAATGAGGTTGGAGTCCTGTCGATCAGACTTGGTGTACTACAACTGTTACAGCCATTTCGTATTTCTTTGCCCTGAACCTTGCGCCAGGTAAGTTTGATGCTGCCGTGAATGCGTCTTGTGATCAGATAAATTTCTTAGAAAAAAGTTGTTCCACTAGAGTGAGTGCTGCCTGGCGGTGGTCGTAACTTTTGGGGCTGCTACTGGAAGGCGCCACCAGCCGCTTTGTTGCATTCAATCGGGCAGGGGAACACGCACTATCTGACTGCCTGTGGCTCAGAAACCGAATTGGTCGTCTTGAGATGAGAAGTCACGGTGGCATTTAACCACTTCTTCAAACTAGTCTCGATCGATCATTGGAAACTTCATTCCAGCGCTAATGCCTTCAGTGCATTCCTGCCAACTCACGTTGTACGAATCCTGTTGATGATCGCGCCACCTTGCCACGTACTGATGGGCTGGTCCATCTTGATACTCTGACTAGTTGAATTCAATAGTCTGTCGCCTCCGAGCCGTAAGGTTGCCCTCAACCTCCACCGCAGCATCCTAAAGTTCGGGCCGCCGCTCCGCGTGGTCCGGCTACTCATGTGTTTGTTCCAATCTTTGAGAGCCGTCCATGTGATTCGTGGAGGCACACACATCAGCTCCGGACACGCGACATTGGCGAATGCGCGGCAATCAGTAAATCCTGGACTAACCAAGTAAAAGACCTGCAAAAACACTCAATTATAACTTGTAACAGCATGAAGTAAACCAAGGCATAGTCCACTATACAATGTGTATCCAGTGCTCACTAATGATGACATAGAAAGGAACATGTAAGTGGTACAGTCAAGTGGAATAATGATACCGAAGAGTCCTTTCAAGATTCATTATCCGACATCAATGGAAACATCATTGAATGGGGTATAAAACTCAAGCATGATATAAAAGTTTAGCTGCCCGGCTTTCCGAGCAGAGCATATCCATTCCCTTGAGGTCCGTGAAGCTGTGTAATAGGCATTAAAAGGAGAAAATTTGCAACGCAAGGCCTACCTTATTGTAGCATCTTCCGCAGAGCGGATCCCCGTCCTTGTCGTTCAAGCGCTTAGAGTCTAACAAAGTATTACAGGAGGAACAACGGAGGCACCCTTTGTGCCACGTCTTTCCGACGGCTTTCATCTATCAACCGTTTCAGGTTATGCCTAGACCACGAAAGAAAAGAAAAGCATTCACAAACCTGTTCGGCGAAATATACATTCTTACCACATCGTGGACATACAGGCGTCGTTCCACTCAGCTCCCACGCCTTGGCAGGGACAGCGGTGTTGCCCCCAAGCGCAGCTCCATAACGCGTCCCAGTAGCGGTCCGTTTCAGTGGATTTCTCTCTCCACTCGAAACAAGTCCGGTTGAGTAAGGCTTGAGTGGTGATACGGGGCGATCCATAAGGGTGGATGCTCCGCGCTCCACAATTCTTGGGACGCTAGAGTTAGACTTGGAAGGACTAAGTGGCACCGTGCGCGGGAGCTGAATGTCACCGACGCGTTTGGTGTTAGTGATATCCCCGTCAAATGATGTACGTTCCCCAACAATACCCTGTACTTCCTCTTCTTCTGCAGTATCGTTTCCTTCTGTGTTTGATTCTGCACTAGTGGCGCCCGAATCACCTGGAGGATTAGTGAGAGCACGAGAGTAGCGTGCTGGAAGTGCAGAGTTAGCACGAAGAAGTGGTCCTGGTCCAGTGCGAACAGGGGAGCGAGAACCATCGCTAGCAAGAGAGCGGGGTGTAAGATCCAGGGAACAATTGGTTCGATGACGAGTAGTTGGTAGAGGAAAGGTAGGGCGAACGGGAGACATCTGGCCAGTGGTGTTACCCGGTGTTCGGGAAGGAGTACAGGGCGATCCAGGTACCCCGACAACTGTATTGCGGACTGGAGAGCAAGGAACTGATGTAGGAGAAGTAAGGTCGTCTCGATCGGGGAGGTTCGCTTGTCGAAGGTCTCGCGTACCAAAGTTGCGAATATGACAATTCTTGCTTTCGGAAGGAATCAAGATGAGAAGGAAGTATAGCACAAGTGGCGCCTACCAGTACGGCTAAACCAGATGAGTACCAACACGAGTGAACTGATCGTGATGAAGGCATACCTGTTGGTCGTGTTCTAGTAGGTTCAAGGAGTCTAGACGTTTGTTACACGAAGTGCACGCAAGACACGGCTGTCAAGGGTACGGAGCAGCGCCTGAATGAGCAAGCGGATAACGAATGAATTAATTACTTGCCTTGTGGTAAAGCTGATGTTACCGAAAGTGAACATTTGGACTCGAGCCTGTACGACTAGCCGAAATTACCTACCTTACGACCTGGACCCATAACCTGAGCCAG